>JAJJWW010008293.1:115067-306811 GCA_023531295.1 Papaver armeniacum | reverse complement strand
AGGTGCGGGCCAAGATGGTGGAAGGAAAGCAATGATGCACCATCTTGGTGCAACACAGATTATGACCTGTGCAAATGGCTCAAAGCCTGGCAACTCAGCCCAATCAGCCAGAGAGATAGCTGAAAGTGATCTGACTCAGCTCTGACTCGGTTGACTTACCGAGTTGACCCGAGTCGACTCATTTGACCTATTTGACCCGGCCGATTTGATTCGTTGACCGGTGACCAGACGGACTTTGCCGGTCACCTGGACCGTTTTCCGGCCACCTCTCCGGTCGATTTTCGGCCATAATACCAGTTTTCCGGCTACGTGTTTTTGGACATATTTTCTACATGGGTTTTTCTATCTTATGGGCTTGGTGGATTTTTATCTAATGGACTTTGAAGACTAGACCTAATTTTGGAACAAGAGAAGCTATAAAAGAGAAATCCTACAACTTTTGGAAGGACACGTTTTTTATTCTTGGAAAAGGGAGAGCCGCTTTTGTTTACGCTACTAGGGTTTGCTTTTGTTCATCTTCTTCATTATTCAACTTATATTTTTGGTGATGAACTCCATAGCTATGAGTAGCTAATTTATTCATTATTGGTTAAGGATGTAGTCTTATTTCTAAAACTTGTGTTTGCTTTATGTATTAGTTTTCTCTCTTGATTATCGTTCACATCTCTACTGTTTTAATAATCACATGATTGATGTATTTTGATAGGATTATGATGTTTGATTAGTTAAGTGGCCAATTAATTGAACTTGCATCCTAGTCCATAGCTATTTTAGGGTTTTTCATCGAGCGATAACCCTGAATACAAGTAGCATGATATGTTTACGGTTTGTAGTGATATACTCTCGTAATCATATGTAGAGTGACCATTGTCCGAATTGTTATGCGCAACGCATGACAATTGCATTGATTAGCCTATTTCTGAAACTTAATGCTCTAGGAATTGAACTCAATTAGCGCAAGGCGTTAGGTTATTCTTTAGGTAGAATTCACATACGCAGCTCTAATGTGTGTGTTGATGAACTTAGGAAATTAATAGATTATCTTGCTCTCTTGATTCTCTAGGCTTTTGATAATATAAGAGATTAAATTGTAATTCTAATCATATATGCAAGCACATGTTTAAGATTGAAGATGAATTACTTGACCAATATCTTTCTCTATTGATTACTTTCTACAATTTACTTTGCTTTTAATTTACTTTTATTTCTTACATAAAATTCAGAAATCCCCCCAATCGGTTACTTTAAGAAATTGATTACATAATAACTACAATTGCCTCTCTGTGGAAACGAACTCTTTCTTATCATATACTATAGGAAAGTGAAATTATTTTTGATGCATACGACAGCGATCGGAGTTGAAGAATGAATTGTCGGTTTCGTGAAACCGATAAACCATGCGAGAAGTAGGAGGCCATTTTCCTATTTTTGGGTGCCTAGAGTCACTTCTGGGTAACCCCTTATCTGCAGCACCTGGATGGCTTTATCATCTTCAATTCCTACAGAAGACCTAAGTTTCAGAGAAAAATGATTTTTCTCATCATTTGCTTCTATCTCATTTTCTTTGCCTGTAAGAATGGCTGCACAACGGCCATGGATTCGAGTTCACAGAGAACAAGGGAGAAGTTTCGGCTGATGTGAATCGAGAATACTGTAATAACCAGGGTTCGATTGCTCGAACTGAGAAGATGGATCTGGTGATGAAATACAAGAAATTAACGAAGGAGAAATTGGGTTTCTGTGGCTGGGTCTCTGGTCGATTCGTGGTAGATGAATCCGGTGATAAAATGAACGGGTTTCTGATGAATTAACAGATCAATTTGTGTTGGGTTGAATTTGTAGAGGAAGCTTCAGTTCGAGAAATAAATGGTGCTGTGAATTTGGTGAAGATTGAAGGGGCGATTTAGAAGAATCATTACTTCTATGTTTGTGTTGATAGATGGAAGAATTTAAAGAAGAATTGGAAGACTCCACAGGCCACATAGTGAAGAGAAGTTGAAATTGAAGAGTTAGGGTTTGTCAGTTTGGGGGTGTCTCTCGATTGGAGTTGTTTATTTTGAGCTGATGGTGATTTGTTAAAGATGGGTTGTGGTCCTGGTGATGCTGAGTTGCAGCTGTGACTGAGATTACAAAGAATGAGCAATGAAGGAGGATGGGTTATGCTGTGGTCTGTGGTAGAGGAATTGATTCTGTGTTCTTTGTGAGAACCAGTGATGGAGGAACTGAGGTCTAGAGCAGGAGATGAGAACCTGATTTGCAGGCAGTGTTGTGAAGGATGGAAGTTACAGCATTGCACTGAGGTCAAGGAAGCTGAGTTTCACGTGATTGAGGTTGGCAGTGATGTGCATTGTAGATGATGCTGGGATGAGAAGAACATGGTGAAACTTGAGTTCAGGGAATGGAACTGGTGCCATTAAATTGGTGTTGGTTCTTGGTTTTGAGCTGTAAATGGAAGTCTGTGCTGTCGTAGGAGTGGATTGCAAGCTACAGAGTAGAAGCTGCAGGTGGAAGAAGCATAGATGTATGTTTAGGTTGACAGGGCCTGGTTTCGTCTTTTGGCCGATGTGGAGGCAATAATCCGGGTTCATGGTGTTGTGAGATTGAGTAAAAGAACAGCATCCACTGCTACTGTTGGTTTAGCCCAGGTGGTTTCGATGGAGCTTTTGAAATATATTTGAGCTGAGCAGAGTTGCAGTTAGAGCTGGAATGAATCAGGTGCAGATTGTGATAAAGTGAAGCAGCTGAGATTGGTGTCAAGATGATCTGGATCCGACTGAGAATGGGCTGTGTAAGCATTGGTGAAATTGCAGTTGCAGTAAAGGAAGAGCAGCTGTAGGTATGAACTCAAGTGCAGGCAAAGGAGCTGAAATTGAAGGCCATAAAATGGCACTGGGAATTACAATTGGAGCTTTGCGCTGGAATTAATATGCTGTTGTGGATTCAAGTAGTTTGGCAGATGGAAGTGGTACTGACAGAGATGAACTGAGACAGGTCATGATGTTGTAGCTGTTAAAGCAAGAACTCAGTTGAAGAAAGAATGGGTCGAAGCAGGCTGAGATATTGCAGGTGGAACTGAGGTTACAATGCAAGGCTGTGAAGAGAATAGGCGTGCAGGAAGATGGAGCGGGAGTTGAGTAAATTTTGGACTGAGACAGGACTCGATAAAGAAGTTATAGCATGAATTGGTGGCTACTCAGGTTTACAGGGAGGTATTGAAGTGCAGAATGCACATCCTTCTTGGCTGGGATTGAAATTGGTAATGCACCAAGATTGTGCAACACTTTGGGTGCGCAATGGCCGGCACGGCCAACTTAACTCAAATTGTGATTCTAACTCACTGACTTGGTGTGACTCGGTTGACTTACCGAGTTGAACCGAGTCGACTCACTTGACCCGAGTTGGATCGTTGATCGGTGACCGGGCGGACTTTGCCGGTCACCTGAGCTATTTTCCGGCGACTCTTATGGCCAATTTCCGACCATAATACCAGATTTCCGGCGACCACTTTTGGGACATATTTTCACATGGGTTTTTCTCACATATGGGCTTGGTGGACCACTTGGACTTTGGGCTTTGAAGACCTAATTTTAGAAGTTGGAGAAAAGATATAAAAGGGAAAGTTTTCTACAACTTTGGGGGATATCAAGTTTTATTCTTGGAACTTGGAGAGCCGGTTTTGTTTACCCTTGTAGGGTTTGCTTTTGTTCATCTTCTTCTTTTCAATTAATATTTTTATGATGAACTCCATAGCTATGAGTAGCTAAACATATTATTGGTTATGGGATAAAAGTTGATTTCTCAACATGTTATATGATTCAATGAATTAGTTTTGTCTCAATATTTTATTGTTTGTGATTCACAATTAATAGTGTTACATGATTTGATAGTTTGTTTGGTTGAGTCCGGAATCAATCCGATTTACATTCATCTCAAGAGCTATATCAGGGTTTTCAATACGAAAAAGTTGTTTATCCCTGATTCTAAGTAGCATAATTGTGGGTAGTGCTTGTAGTGATATATCCTACTAGTCACAAGTCAATCATAACTTTTGTTAAAACGATTAGTGCTTTTACACATTCGTTTGCATTGATTAGTCTTATTCCATAGAACTTATTGCTTTTAGGGAGTTAAATCTAATTGTGCTTTTACACTTTAGGTTGCTTTCTAGGAAGAATTCACATATGCATCTTTTAATGTGGTTGTGATGAAATCAGGGAATTAACGGGTTATACTTGCGATCAAGGTTTCCTAGGACTTTTAGTAGATGAGTAATTAAAATACCAATTCTAATCATTGATGAAAATACATGTTTGTGAATGATACTATCCCGTGACCAATATATTCTCCTTATTGATTATTCCAATTATTTGCTTTGCTTCGCTTTATTTTATTTTTGCTTTAGTGTTTCGTTAAAACAACAAACATCCCCCCTTGGTTACATTAGAAACTGAAAATTACATAACAACAATTGCCTCTCTATGGAAACGAACTCTTCCTTACCTTGTACTTCATTCATATTTAGTGAGTAAGAAAGTGAAATTATATTTGCACGCTGACACCCGATCAACCATTAGACCAACCGGAATAAATTCAACAAAGTCGACCACTGGAACCCTTGTATATGCCAGTTGTGTTGACCTAGAGTTAGGATTATTGACCATTGGTTCCCTTGTATATACCAGTGTGTTGATATTAGTCAGACCAGTATCTCAATCCATTAGGATAGGTTCGTTTTGGCAGTGGCCTTCAGACAGATATGAGAAACACTGTTCACCTTAGTCAACATCAAAACCATCTACGTTTTTCTCTACATCCATCTTCTTAATTTATCCATGTGATTGGTTGACTCCGGTTATGATGTTCTGAAACTATCTGAGTAGAGCTCTGTGACTTATATATGAATTTTAGTATGCTTGAGTGCAAACTCGTGTACAGCAATTGGAATTTCGCGTCAGGGTACTTCCTCCTGTAGTCAATAGGTATGCCAACCAAGGAGATTCTTTAGTGCCTCCAAGGTTCTGCGTAGATAGTTAGGGTGTGGAGTAAAGGTTTGTGGGTACACCTCTAGTAAATCTTCCCGAGACTATAACTCGGCCACTAAGGCCACCTAGGGGTTTAAAGGCTTATTGCATACGCTAAATGCAATCGACGATGCCTGCGACAGTGAGTTAGGATTTTATTTTTTAGATTTGATTTGCTCGAGGACTAGCAAATAATAAGTTTGGGGGTATTTGATGGACACATTTATGTGTCTGATATAATCTCAATTGTATATATTGTTAGTGCTCGATTTTGTGCTTATTTTGCTATTTTATGTATTTGTAGGCGTTTTTGGAGAAATAAGTTTTTGCGGCGAAAATGGCTCGAAAAGTTGATAAAGGCTCTCGGAAGACATCTACTATTTGGACTCTCAATATGGATAAGGGGTACACACTTGATAAGGGGTAGCCCACCGTTATTTGCACCCCACATCTGTTATTTGCACCCCTTAAGGCACCTGCTATAGACACACCCGAGCTGGATAGGGGAGGTCATCTTCCCAAATTCAAATTTATAAAAAGGCGGGAAAACTGGTTTATTTGCGAACAGATTTAGGGTTGGAATTTTTGAAGAGTTTTAGAGAGACTCAATCACCGAGTTTGCTAGGATGGACTCGGATTGACTAAACAGGGTTGGTGCAGTGGATTTATTCGGTTAGATTTGGCTGGATAATCAAGTTCTGGGTTAAACAGTGAGAGTGAACTTTTCTCGGTTTTGTTCGATTTCTGGGAGTGATAAAGAGAGACTCAATCGCGGATTTATTTTGGAATGGGCCTGTTTGGGCTATACAGAAATGGTATAGGTGATGGATTCGATTAATCTGGGTTGTATCATCCGTTTGAAGAAAACAGAGAGTGAAGAAAGTTTCGGGATACTGTGGATTATTTATGGGAGTTACGTGAACAACAGGGGAGGAAGTTCGGCCTAGCAATTTTGGAAGAGTTTCGGAGTAATCAAAAGCACCGCGAAAAGAAGAAAAATAAGGAAATAGCCGAGACTTCCGGTGAAAGAAAAACGAGAAAATAAAGGAATTTCTCGAGATAATTCGGAGGCTGTGGTGTATATATAAGGCTTAGAAGAAGTCACAGAGGGTGTCGAGATCCTTGGGGTAGTTGCAGAGAGGTTTAGGAGGTTGAAGAGACGATTCCACAACACACAGGCGAGAGGAGGAAGAAGAACAGAAAATAACACTTAAGGAAAGTCGCAGAACCCGTGACCTATAGTTTCAAATTCATTCTCTTTGTAACAATTTTTCCAACAATTATATTGAGTTCGCAACAGTTTCTCTGTAACAGTGAGTTCTGTAACAAATATATCTGTTACAAACTCGCTTTTTTATTAGTTTTCTCTTGTTTTTCACACTTTTGAGCTATGAACACCTATTTCGAGCACGTGATTAATATGAGGAGCTAAACCCCTTAGCCGAGGCGATGGAGGAAGCCATTGTTCCATGAAAAGTTATATATTTCTATTTTAATTATTTATTTGCAATTTCTTTTATGATTATTTGCATGGAACTAATATTGGAAAATTTATTTTTATTGAATGATTATGATTCGTTTTGATGGAGCATGCTTAGTTTAAGACTTTTGATGTTTCATGCTTGATGGATACAATTGTTACTTCGAAAATATCACTACACCAAATCCAGGTTTTTGTCACAGGGCATATCTGTTACTGATTAAATTTGTAACACATATATGCCGTTGCAGAAACGCTGTGATATTAATTGTTGAAATTTGTTGCAACGGTTTTCTCTGTGACAATTATTTTTTAAAGTCACACTTTTCAACGTTACACAATTAAACACGATTGAGCTAATTTTAAGGATGCGACATCTAATTTGTCACAATAATTCCAACAGTTATAGGTGTGAGTGTATTTTACAACGATTCAGTAGAGGACACGTGTCCCTTTTTGTGACGGTTACAATAACACCTGTAAGTGTTACCTATTGCTTGTAACAAATCATTGCGTGACATGTGTCGTCCTTTTAGCGAACACTGAGATGATGACACATGTTTTCTTTAGCTAACACTTTTTGTTACAATTTTTTCTGTGACAATTCTTTAAATTACAATTTAAAAAAATGGACAGTCCAGGTCCATTATTACGGGCCTGGACTTCCAGTTTACAGGCTTGCAACATAATTTATCCAGAAATACAGGCCTGCAATACAATGAAATACACGCCTGTAATTTCTCAGTCCGCAAACTATCCGCATTTTAACACTCATACATACATTGCTGAAACACAAGTACAAAAGTATGATACTTCACCAAAAACAAAAAATTGTTCAATTCATTGTGAAATTTAACCAAGCACAATTCAAAGCCAACATTCGTGAGCTGCTACGCCCAAATAAAAAACAAGCTTAACTTCTCAATAAAATAAGAAGTTGCAAGAGAATAAAAATATACAAATGAGCCAATATGATTGCCATCATACCATATAACGCGAGCATAGACAAAGTTATCATTTCAAGTAATTCGAGTTGGCATCAAATACGCATGACCCTCCGAGTAATAAAAATTGAACATGTTAATGACACAAGTGTTGGAGTTTCATGGGTTGAAAGAGAAGTAGAAAGAAAAACAGAATAAAGAAATATAAAGAACTACATTATCATCATCAATCTCTCTTCATAAACTCCAAATTACAGCTTGCTATATAAAGCAAATCATAGACTAAGTGACATTTCACTTCCCACGAATACCACTTCCTAAAGTGTAGGCAAACAGGCTCATCATTAACACCTATGGTTCATCGTCACGTCCTGTAAACAAGAAAGACTAAAACTAATTCAACACTTCAGTTGTACATATAGCGGGAACAATATGGTGGTTATAGGTAGTTAATGGACAAAGAAAATAAGACAAGAAACTAACTACCGTGGAGATAGAAACTATTCAGGGAGCTTATTCTGGTTCTGGATCACATGGTGTCTACAACAAATCTTTACAAACAACCACAGTCTAATATATTTAGCTTGATATATAAAATTGAAATAAGTAACACTGAGTCTATGATCACCGTATCTGCCGAAGCAGTAACAAAGAAATCATCCTAGGGTACAAATTTGACACTGGGAACCTACGAAAAAGAACACAACTTCAGTACCACAATTATATTATCAAACATGAAAGATCTTGATAAAATGATGCCTAGTGAGGAATAAGACCTTCGAATGGCCATTGAGTGTAGACAAAATCTGCCCGGATGTGCGGTCGAAAACAATAGCATTTGTGTCAACCCCTCCTAAGCACAATGATATCCCGCTAGTCAATAAAGGGGATGATCGAAAGTTTGGACTCATAACTACATGAGGATTCCAAAAGTAGAGGCCAGTGAAATGAATGTAACATTATGTAAGGTCCGAGAAACTTGACATGGCACTACGGCAAATTATAGTTGTACCTTGGATGGATGTATATCAACGAACAAAATGCCAGTGTCTCATTAGTTTTGTGAGGGGATGGCTGGAAAGCTGGGTGTACCTCTCAAGGGCATCGACAGGAACCAATGTGGAAGGAATATGGAAACAAACAAAACGAACAATTAATAGTGTGAAAGCGGGATAGTGAACTTATAAATACGCCTTTTGAAGCAAAACAATGCTGGAGTCTTGCTTTGAGAACATTGAAATCAATACCTAGCATTTTTTCCGTTCTTTGTGATAGTCAAGGAAGTGCACCTGAAATAGTTAACATCGGGATACTATATTTATTAAACAAGTAAAGGAAAAAAAAAAAACTACTATAGAAGTAATGGATGCTTACATTTGTTGACGACAAGGCAACTCACTCAGTCCAGTGATCTTATATTCCGAATTTGAGGGACTAACCTTAACCCTTACATTTTTAAGGGTTCACTTATCTTGTCAACAATAAAACATACACCAAGTTGGAAGAAAAATTATGTTTACCTTGTCCCAGTTAATTTGGTTTGGATGATTCACATTTTGGTTGCCCAATAAAAATCAATTACAGGTCCTGGCCATATTATCATGGTAGTAGACACATCTGCAGTAAATTCAAAGTGATTAAAATGAGCCCCAATAATACATTCGATTTGCAGCACCAAGAGAATAAGGAATGCTTACCAATATTCAAAGATAATCCACCTTTAGTGGTCCTAAAACTGGAATGACAACCTCTACATCCATGGACTCCACCACCCAAATCAACAAAGTTCGGTGGCTCATTGTGAAAGAACGACCGACGGACAAGTAGACAACCCCCAATTAAGCAAAGCATCGGATGAAACACTTGTATAGCAAACACAAAACCACTTAAAAATTAGATAAAAAGATTCACTTACTTTCTTGATGCATGTTTGTCGTAAGACTATATCTAAAACTCCAAGTGCTTCTTGTGAGTTTTCGGTTTGACCACGTAATGCATTTTCTATGGCCTGCATAGGGATCTTGGCAGCAAAACTTATCTCTACCTTGAAACTCTTTGTCTGGCAGGGACGCCTAGACCTTGGACTACCTCCGTCACCAGATTCGCATTCTCATTCCCATTAGAAGCAGTTCTAAATTAGGAGACTTGAAATAATAATAATGCTGCAGAATGAAGAGAGAAAAATTTAACGCAGTCCAAAGATTACATAAAAGAATACCGTTTGATGAGGCCTCTTCAAGCACAACACTGAAATCAAGTTTGATAGTAATTAGACTCTTTTCCGGATCATAAAAAAATGGTTCCCAGCCAACTCGGTATCATAGGCCTCTTTCACTCGATCTATCACTTTCCTACTAATGCCTTTTCCATCCACAGGTCGACCATCTTCTTAAAACAGGGTAAACTGAACCACAAAAAACGAGGAGCAGTCATTATGGGCTTTGATGGTTATTTTCAATGATGTTCTAGTAAGAAGGGTTGTCGTTCACTCGGACTTGACGAGATTGATTTTAAGAATTAATAAAAGAAAATAAAAGAAAAATATATACAAAAATTGTCACAGGATGAAGAGGCACTCAGAGAGGCGAGATTTCACTACTTTTCTTATTCTTGTGGTTCAATCATTAACTCTAGACAATATAGCTCAAACAAAATAAGTTGTGACTCTAATTATTTGCCAAAAATAGATTTCATAAAACATTATTTGTAAATCGTAAGCATGACGCATCAAAAGTAATTTAAACTAAGCATGCGACATCAGACAAAATAACAAGTAATTAATAGAAATCATAAAGCAATTAAATTTATGCAAAAAGTCAATAAAAGAATTAATTCATTTACCACAATCATGAAAAGTTGCTTCCTCCGTTGTCTCAGTGATGGGGGTCTAGCTCATCATGTTGGAAACACGCTCAAAATATGATTTTATTGCTCAAAGGTGCTTACAAATGATGAAATGGAGAAAATGATGTAAATCGGGTGTTTGCAACGTTTATAAGTGTTGCAACACTGTTACAAAGAACGATAAAGATGAAGTGCTACTGTTTTTTTAAGTCTGCCCTATAAATAACGACCCACATCTGTGAGTCTTTAACACTGTAGCTAAAACGACAGTCATTGGCTGTCTGTTCTTCGTGTTCTTGAGGTGTAGCAGCAGCAGAAAAATATGCTCTGCAACTTTGATTTTCTCGACCTATTGACGCTCTAAACTATCCCCAATCTCTCCATCCTCTTCTCTTCTACCCTAAGAACCTTTTTATACTCAACAGTGACGAGAATATTTTCTCATAATTCCAAAATATCTCCGTAGTAATGAAAAATATTTTTCACGGGATAATTTCCTTCTGTTGATTCTTCACGCGTCTGCAGCTGTCGAGTCTTCCTTATTTAATCCCTCCACGCTCCTTCAACGACCAGTCTCTATCCAAACAAGAGCAGCAATCGTGTAATCCCGTGAATATCCCTTCCATGCACGTGCTGAAATATTTTCTTCTCGCGGATGTTTCAGCCAAATTTGATCGACCAAAACACTTGTAATAGATTTACATATGTCCCAGGAACAATCCCATAAATTTTCAGCCATTGAATCTCCTTCTAACACGTCCAACAATCCATCCAAAAAACTGCCAGTGAGGAACAATAATTTCCCGCCAAATTCCAGAATTTGAATTGGAGAGGATGAAGTGCCCCGATCCAAAACAGGGGCGCCTTTATCAGCTGGGGCGCCTGGGGTGCCCTTATCCAAAATGAGGGTGCCTTTAATACTTTTCTTCCGGGGGTCCAAATAGCACTTTTCGAGCAACTTTTTCCGCATAAGTGTAATTCTCCAATAACACCTAAACAAACATAAAAACACCAAAATTAGTACAAGAATCGAGACCAGTAATAGAGACACTGAGGACAAATTAGACACAAAAATGTGTCTATCAAATACCCCCAAACTTATTATTTGCTAGTCCCGAGCAAATTTATTCTAAAAATCATTTGAACCCCTAGGTGGCCCTAGTGGCGGAGTGTTGTCTCCGGAGGGTTTACCAGAGATGTACCCACAAAACCTTTACTCCAGACCCTAGCTATCTACACGAAACCTTGGAAGGCACTAAAGAATCTCCTTGGTTGGCATACTTATTGACTACAGGAGGAAGTACCCTGATGCGAAATTCCAATTGTTGTACACGAGTTTGCACTCAAGCATACTAAAATTCATATATAAGTCACAGAGCTCTACTCGGATAGTCACACTATGGACATCAATACCCTGAGTCAAAACTAATCACATGGATAGATCAAGAAGATAGATATAGAGAAAAACATAGATGGTTTTGATGTTTACTAAGTGATCGATGTTTCCCATATCTGTCTGAAGGCCTCCGCCAAAATGAACCTATCCTAATGGACTGAGATACTAGTCTGACTAATATCAACACACTGGCATATACAAAGGAACCAGTGGTCGATAATCCTAACTCTAGGTCAACACAACTTGCATATACAAGGGTTCCAGTGGTCGACTTTATTGAATTTATTCCGTTTGGTCTAATGGTCTGGTCTCAATATTTTTTTTTTTTTTTTTTTTTTTTTTTTTGGTATCTCAATCACTCTAATTCACCCTAGCATTGGTAACAACTTGAATCGTGAGCCCCACCTAATCACTTAGAGAAACATAGTTAAAAACAAAACAAAATAAAAACAGAAGTGAAAAGGACTCAACGAGATTGGTGAAACTATCATGTTATTTCTAACACCTGAGCTCTGTGCTTTTATGAATAGACTCTTTAGATGTTTCCATCTAATCAGATTGGTTCCTCAACTCCTACAACCAAAATGCTTCCATCCACTTAGATTGGTAAGTGCCATCCTTAATAAGCATAAATTTCTAGGCTCTGGAGTTTAACAATGCAACTAAAATTTAAAATTTTCTCCCATACCCCCAAACTTAAATCTAACATTGTCCTCAATGTTCTAAAGATAACATTAAAAGCATGAACAAGGAGAAACTGTTACCATTTGTAGCAAAAGAGATAAGGAAAGATATTACCGTGTCGCATGAATATTGGGTTACCTCCCAAGAAGTGCTAAGTTTAAAGTCTTCATCCAGACTTGGAAGAGATTAGTCACCTCGAAGAATCATAAAGAAGCAGCCGGAATAACTGCGGGTCATCTGGATCAAAAGTGCTAACCACAAGAAGAGGAGACTATGACAGGACCGGAAGATATCCAACACACCCTTATCTATTTTTTTGGCAACTACATCTAGTTGTGGTTCGGGTTCAGGCTCTATAAAAGGGTCTAGATAACATATTTTCATGGGTTGCGTTTCCTTATGAGTTAGATCCGAATGTTCAGGTTCTAGAGTCTGTAAAAACTCAAATAAAAACTTAGAAGCACATAATAATAACTCCGAATAATTGAGGATCTTCTAAGTCAATCGGTTTTGACTTACACAAATGACCACAATAAGATTGGTGGTCTTCCTTAAGCAAATGTGTCGACCCTAATATCCTAAAGTAATTAGGTTTAGTCTCAAAACTTAATAATTGACACATCTGAAACTTATACGTTCCCACAATTGGAAGAAAAGTTTTTGGTGGGAAAACAAAGTCAATTTTGGTATCATAGCCTGGGTTAACCACATCAACCAGAGGATGGGTTTCTAACAACTGAACTTCTTTATGGACACAGCTAGGTTCGGGAAAACGTGTATGAAGATAATATTGTAAGATGGTTGAGGCACGGATGTCCAGTCCTAAGGGAATGAATGAAGAAGAATGGCTTCTTCAGAAAGATTATATACGTCTGCGAGAATTGAAGTTAGACAAAGAAAATTAGATGAAAAAATAGTGGCAATTTGAAGAATAAAGACTACATACCATAGAGTTGCTGGTTGGCAGTTTGGATAGTAGAAACTTGGGTCGCCTGATGAGACAATTCAGTTTCCAATTGCTGGACTCTTTCGCGAAGAGTAGAGGTTTCATCTTCATTTTTCTTGTGAGATTCCGCAATTTCAATCTGAAGCTCAGTATTTTTCTTTAGCTGAAAATTATATCTCCTCTCAAGGTCAGAGGCAACAGCAAAAGAAGTCCTTCCAGCCTGCAAAGAAAAGTAATGAGATTGTCAAGGGGGGCCGCGAAAGAAAGTCGCGAGGAAGATATAGGTTTGGACATACCAGGGAATTAAGCGCATTCAAAAAGTTAGGAGATACAGATCTAGAAATTCCTTTAAAGGAATCATTGCCTTCCAACAACGCAGCATCGCAAACATTTGAGAGAGCCTCACAGGTAGAAGACAGGCGTGTATCTCCAATTCCTTGAAATGAGTCGGAGAAGATGTTGGATAACTGTTGCATAGGAGATTCAATTGATGGGCCCTCTTTTGCGAGAGATGTGTTCATATCATTATCATCTTCGTCGGAAGACCCAGAACTTGAATTAGAAGAGGCTCGAGTTTTTCGTTTTTTAGAAGACGAGGCAGAAGGTTTCTCCCTGCGAACAGTAGCCTTGCCCTTGCCTTTAATCTTCGTAGCCACAGTTTCTTCCAAATCAACCTTCGCAGCTTCAGTTTCCTCTAAATCAATCTTCGCACACGAACAAAAATAAGAAACAGCGGCAACAATACTGTTTAAGGTAACAAAAGAAGATGTATCTTACCTCATCCGTGATTGATCGGAGTATTGCTAGAGTATTTGCCTTTGGATTTCTTTGGTAGCTCTTTTTTAGTTTGGAAATCTGAAAAACTTACAAACTCAACAAAAGTGAGAAGAAGAAAGATCGCGAGAATAAAAATCAAGATAGGAAATATACCACTTTCGCTTTCCCAGGCCACTTGAATTCCCAAGGGTGATAATTTGCAAGATTCGCAGGAAGAGTATGTGAACCCGCGATATAAGGTCCGTTTAAAAACAAGGGAACAACCCACCATCTCTCATCTTTGGAATGGCGAGGGGTAGTATTGTTGCCCGAGTGCCAGTCGATATATTGCATAAGCAACCTGTCGTCAGGAACATTCTATAATTTCTTCAACCTTGCCCCCCAACGAGATTTATCATTTCTCATATTTATTACTTTGTAATTTTCAAGAAAGCTATCCACAGTATATTTCTCAGCAATTATGGGAAGGTTGACGAAGTTAGGATCCCTGACAGCATCAGAATATAAAGATCCTTTACCGGCGCCACGATGGGCAAATTCGAGCATTAGGCGAATACAGTCGCCACTCAGTTGGTAAACAGCTCGCGAGAATTTCTCGTGAGCAAGAATTTCGTAAAATAATGGCATCTCGGGATTGTATAAAGGAATGGGAAGTCCCGCGAGAAGTTGGCCTAGCGAGATTATAATTTTCTGATCATCACACTGATGATCAGAAAATAGTTTTGCAGAAAGAATAGATGAAGATTTTTGATCGGGGATGGTTGATAAGATGAAACCCTTCTCTTGCAAAGATTTTTGGTGTTCAATAAAAAAGGGCTTATATGTGCGACTGAGTGAATCCATTATCAGAAATATGAAATTTGAAGATCAAAAGAATGAAAGAGACGGAGATTTGCAGTAGCAGAAGCGCAAATTGCGGGGAAAAGAAGTTGAAGAAAGTTGCAGAGAAAAAATAAAGGAAAGGAAGAGAAAAATAAGAAGACTATATATAGAGAGAAGGACCTCGAGAAAAACGAGGGCATTTAATGCGAGATGGGACACGAATGGTCAAACATAGGTGGTTAGAAGATACGTGTCAAGAAAGGAGAGGAAGAAAAGACATATGCAATAAAGTCCGTGTGAAAGTACGGAATTAAAGCGGATAAAAATGAACAATTGCGGCATCTCAAAAAATTCATAGCGTAAGACAAAGAACATGGGGCGAGAGTCTCGCAGGATAGGTTCGCAGTACCTCTCATATTTGGAGGATTAAGTATTCTTTATGCTTCTTCAAGGATCTCGCAAAAGATTCGGAACTTCGCCAAAGAATAGAGGCAAGTACGTACTTTTCAAGTCCAGTATTCTTTCGCGAATTTCCTTCATCAATAAAGATCAAAGACTACCACAACAACAGATTTTTTCTTAAAGATCTCTCGTTGAGCAACATTCAAGAAAAAAGAGGCAAGATGTAGGATCAGAATATCGCAACCGCATTACTTCGCGAGATTAGTAAACGACGGTGTCGCGAAGGAGTCGCAGAGGAGTAAATAAATGACGTAATGGATGACGAGTCGGAACACGAGGAAGGCGTGAAGATCTGGCGAAGATTAAAGAAGCGTCGCGAGAATGAATGCTCATACACTCGCGATACTTCGCGAGTCATTCCCGAAAATAAAGGATAGCATAGCTGTCATCCATGATACATGACCCTATATAAAGGGTTGAGTGAGTCTGTTGTGAGGGAGGGCTCTTTGGATTGAGAAGCAAGCCATTAGAAGAGAGAAAATTAAGTGCGATTGTAATTTCTAAGTTCTGTGAGATCTCCCCTTGTAAACATTTTAAGATAATATTCAATAAAGATTCATACTTATTCATCCTAAAAATGAGTTAAACATATAGATCTCTTGAGGTGTGTAGTGTGGGATTTCCTGCAACTACAGAATCTTACTTGTAAATGGATGGATTCATCGTTCTTACCAAGTTTCCGACTTATGGTAGTCCACTCCCGACCAGGTTTCGATCTCGGAGCTAAGGTACGCATACAATATGCCAGAGTAGCGTTTGTTTAAGGTTTCGGGGAATATTATTAAGGAATCTTACCTGTAAATGGATGGATTCATCGTTCTTACCAAGTTTCCGACTTATAGTAGTCCACTCCCGACCAGGTTTCGATCTCGGAGCCAAGGTACGCATACAATATGCCAGAATAGGGTTTGTTTAAGGTTTCGGGGAATATTTCGAAGGAATCTTACTTGTAAATGGATGGATTCATCATTCTTACCAAGTTTCCGACTTATGGTAGTCCACTCCCGACCAGGTTTCGATCTCGGAGCCAAGGTACGCATACAATATGCCAGAATAGGGTTTGTTTAAGGTTTCGGGGAATATTATGTAGGAATCTTACCTGTAAATGGATGGATTCATCGTTCTTACCAAGTTTCCGACTTATAGTAGTCCACTCCCGACTAGGTTTCGATCTCGGAGCCAATGTACGCATACAATATTCCAGAATAGGGTTTGTTTAAGGTTTCGGGGAATTTCCGAAGGAATCTTACTTGTAAATGGATGGATTCATCATTCTTACCAAGTTTCCGACTTATGGTAGTCCACTCCCGATCAGGTTTCGATCTCGGAGCCAAGGTACGCATACAATATGCCAGAATAGGGTTTGTTTAAGGTTTCGGGGAATATTCCGAAGGAATCTTACCCGTAAATGAATGGATTCATCGTTCTTACCAAGTTTCCGATTTATAGTAGTCCACTCCCGACCAGGTTTCGATCTCTGAGCCAAGGTACGCATACAATATACCAGAATAGGGTTTGTTTAAGGTTTCGGGGAATATTCCGAAGGAATCTTACCCATAAATGGATGGATTCATCATTCTTACCAAGTTTCCGAATTATAATAGTCCACTTTCGACCAGGTTTCGATCTCGGAGCCAAGGTATGCATACAATATGCCAGAATAGGGTTTGTATAAGGTGTTGGAGAATATTCTGAAGGAATCTTACATGTAAATGGATAGATTCATCGTTCTTACGAAGTTTCCGACTTAGAGTAGTCTAATCACGGCCAGGTTTCGATATCGGAGCCAGGGTATGCATACAATATGCCAGAATAGGGTTTGTTTAAGGTTTCAGGGAATATTCCAAAGGAATCTTACCTGTAAATGGATGGATTCATCGTTCTTACGAAGTTTCCGACTTATAGTAGGCCACTCACGGACAGGTTTCGATCTCGGAGCTAGGGTTTGCATACAATATGCCGTTATACCATATTTAAAGTTCGAATCGACATTGAGCTTCATATTATCTATTTCAATGATGTATCCTTCTAAGTTTGAAGTCAGAAACCCTCCCGAAGCTTCTTGGTTCACAGTTTGTATGCCGTTATACCACATTTGAAGTTCGAATCAACACTGAGCTTCATATTTATCGATTTCAATGATGTATCCTTCTACGTTTGAAGTCAGAACCCTCCTGAAGCTTCTTGGTTCATAATTTCTATGTCGTTATACCACATTTGAAGTTTGAATCAACACTGAGCTTCATATTTATCGATTTCGATGATGTATCCTTCTACGTTTGAAGTCAGAACCCTCCTGAAGCTTCTCTATGTCGTTATACCACATTTGAAGTTCGAATCAACACTGAGCTTCATATTTATTGATTTTGATGATGTATCATGCTAAGTTTGAAGTCTGAACCCTCCCGGAGCTTCTTGGATCATAGTTTGTATGGCTTTATACCATATTTGAAGTTCGAATTGACACTGAGCTTCATATTTATCGATTCCAGTGATGTATCATGATCAGTTCGAAGTTAGAACCCTCCTAGAGCTTCTTGGTTCATAGTTTGTATGGCGTTATACCACATTTAAAGTTCGAATCGACACTGAGCTTCATATTTATCCATTCCGATGATGTATCATACTCAGTTTGAAGTCAGAACCCTCCAAGAGCTTCTTGGTTCATAGTTTGTATGGCGTTATACCACATTTGAAGTTCGAATCGAGACTAAGCTTCATATTTATCGATTTCGATGATGTATCATGCTAAGTTTGAAGTTAGAACCATCCCGGAGCTTCTTGGCTCATAGTTTGTATGTTGTTATACCACATTTGAAGTTCGAATCGGCATTAAGCTTCATATTTATGGATTTCAATGATGTATCCAGCTAAGTTTGAAGTCAGAACCATCCTGAATTTTGTGGTCCATCTCCAGTAATCTTATAACCTGAGTTTACCAGTGTGAACTAAAGCTACTTCATGACCTGTATGACTTGTCAAAATTACTTCATGACCTATGCGACTAGTCGAAATTCAAACCGGAAGCACAAAGAGAAAGCACAAAAACACAAAGAGAAAGCACAAAGAAACACACCAATTATCGAATTCATTTTTCATTTTCCCGATTCATTCTAATACATTTTTTGGATTTTTTTTTATATCAGAATGTCGATAAGAATGTCATAAATTTATTAATATTTTTTTTGGATTTTTTTTCATGTCGAAGGTTGATAATTAAACCGAAAACATGAATTCGTATTAACACAAAGAAAACACACTTGCCTTGATCCGTATGACACTCTTAACTTAAATCTATACCGTCCAAATATTTTTATTATCCGTATGACCCCATCCTACCACATCTTATCCGTTGAAATTCTTTTAGATAAAACGAAATTCTTTTTCTCTCACTTATCTTCATTCACTCACTTTTCTCTCATCTCTCATCTCTCATCTTCCCCTACCTCACAAAAAAAAAAAAAAACCTAACCCAAGTTTCGTTAGCTTCAATTGCTTCAAATCTTCATCACAGAACTCGATTCTTCCATCTCTATATTTTAGTAAAACTCATCTCTAATCTGTTGCTGCTAATTGAAAAATCAAGAGATGGGATTTGGTTGATTAGGGTTTTGGTTCAAATCTGGATCAACGATGGTTTGTGTTTGATCTAAGAGATGAAATTTAGGGTTTAATTACTGAGAATCGAGAGATGATTGAGAAGAATTAGGTGATGGGTTTCTGTGGTTGTTCTTCAAGGGTGATAAGACTAAGAATTGTTGTTGTTTTGATGGGGTTGATAAAGAACTGAAAGTGCTGAGAAAGAAAAACGACTGCGAAATAAAGTTGGAGATGCAGAAATTCAGGGAAATCATAGGTGGAGATCGGGAAGATGATGTTATTGGTCGAGTAAATGGGTGTGTTGGTCAAGAAAATCAAGGGGAAGCCGTTGCTGAATAAATAGATATCTTCTGTTAATTGAATCTGAGAAGAGATGCTTAGATGAGTTGAGATGATGGGTGTCGTTTCTGGTGACGATTCAGATGGTGTAAATGAAATCAGGGTTTTGGTGGAATCGGCGCTAGAAGCTAGAATTGGGTCTTGATGTCGTTTGAAATAATAGGTTTGATAGATTCTTGTCAAGTTTTCATTTCCAGAATGATAAACCCTGTATGACTCAACTCATTTCTGTTGCTTGTATTACTTTAGCTGCCAAAGTTGAAGAAACTCAAGTTCCAGCTCTATTAAATTTTCAAGTAAGCTCCCTTTTTTTTTTTCATTCAATTTCAAAAGTTGGTGTTTTAGTCTGTTTATGTATTAATCGATCTGGGTTTGTTTTGATTTGATTAGGTTGAGGATTCTAAGTATGTATTTGAGGCAAAAACGATTCAAAGGATGGAACTTGTTATACTTTCTTCATTGCATTGGAAGATGATCCCTGTAACTCCACTCTCATTTCTTGATCATATTATAAGAAGGCTTGGTTTGAAGAGTAATCTCCATTGGGAATTTATGCAGAGATGCCAACTTCTCCTATATAGGTGAAAACGAAGACTTCATGCAAGCACGGGAACCCTAGTGGATAAATATATGGGACCTGGTGTTGTGATACAGATTCAGGGGGGTTGCTGTGAACTGAAGTTGCATATGGCTGCCGGTTTCTATTGTTGGGTGTTGGTTATGGTGCCTGCAATCTGGAATTGATCTCGATGTGAATCTATTGAGCAGTTTGGACATTATGTTTGCGATAACACAAGAAGAAGATGGAGGAGCTAGTGACTGAAGTAATGCATGAAAGTGGTGGCTCCCCTCATATTGGTGATGGGACTGCAATGGGAACTCGGAGATTTACTGTACGTTGTTGGCTGATTTGAATTCAAAGTAGAGATGCTTGCACTGATATATTGAGTTTTGGTTTTGAGCTCGAACCGATGGTGAGAGTGATAGCAGCGACATCGATGCAGTTTAAGGGTTTAGTTTGGAAACTTCGGTTCTTGGAAGTCGAGCAGTCTTGAGACGTAAAATAGATGGAGGAAAGTGCTGCCATGGCCGTGAACAAGGGCTAAGAAGAAATGGGTCATATTTGTTGTCGGCAGTGTGTAGTGGACTTTTTCTGGGATATCAAGAAGCAACGAGCTTACATGCTACATAAAGTGAAGACGGATAGAGATGATTGAAGTGGTTCGGTCCACAAAAGAGATAGAATACAGTGGTCGTAGTTAGCAGCATGGCAACGAAGATGGAAGAATTTATGCTGTAGAACAAGAAGACATGATATGCAACTGGAGTTACATTGAAAGTTTTCAACGAAGAGAAGTGGACAGCAGCAAAGAAAGAAAACGACGTTGGTTGTGGTCGAGGATTAAATCTGCTGGTTTGTGTGGTACTGAGTTGATTGCGGTTACGTGGCCGGAATTGATTGAATCAGTGGTGATCGCAGCAACAAGGAGAGGATGGAGGAGTTTTGTGCTAGCTGAACTCGTTGCTTTTCGTTTTGTGTTTGTGGCCGCAGTTGAGAAGAAGAGTGGTTTGAACTGGTTGTAAACTAAAAGTGGGTATAAGTCAGAATTCTCAAGAGAGCAAACGCATGGATGGGACTAAGAATTCAGATCTACATTGAGTCTATTGAATGTGACTGAGAATGGTTAGTCTGGCGACGATGGTGATTTAGCTGCTGTGGTTGAATGGAGTGACAATATAGATGGGTTGGTGATTATTGGTAAGGTTGAGAGCTACATCAGTTCGAAGACGCATCTGTATGGTTGGAATCTGACCAGTGTGATGGCTAGCATGCGAGAAGACAAGTTAGTGCTGCTGCCATTGTACTATGGTTGTTTTGTGAGATTGAGATGGTGCAGGCGGTGGTGCTGGTTCGCAGCAACAAAGCAATGGATTTCAGGGGTTTATATTGGTTTGAATAGTTGGTTTCACCGGTGGTTCTTGGCAGTTGAGTCCGAGAGCTTGAGGTGGAGAAGAAACATGGGGTTCCTGTGTCTTAGCCGGAGTTGGTAACTGAATTGGTTATAGATGGGTACTGTGAGCTAAGAGTCTCGATCAGAGATAGTTTTGGAAATTGTTTTGTTTGCCGTAGATAGCTGCTGTCGTGAATTGAGTTGAATAAGGATTAAAAAGTGGCAGTAATGGGTGGATACTTGACAGTCTATGCACGCAGGGATCAGTTCACCTAAGGACAACACGTTATTATTTGTGAGATGATTTTGGGGTCCTCGTGCTGGAAACATCCTTGCATACGGTAAACAAAAGTCAACAACAACATGGATAGAGGATAGGCGTATAAAAGGAAACGCGTTGTGGAGCAAGACATGGAATATAAGTGTGCCGATCAGGAAATTCAGGTAACCAATTTGGAATATTTCATGTCTAAGTGATGTTTAATTCGAACTTCTATTCCTTTGAGTTTATGAAAAGCTAATGTTCTTTTTCTCTTTCAACAGGGCATTGCATCATTAGCATGAGCTCTGATATACTGTCACGGAAAGCATGTCATATACAGGGACATTAAGCCAGAGAATATCTTGATTGGAGCTCAGGTTGCTATTATGCTTTAAATGATTTTTTCTTACAGTTGGTCGACACAGTGCCCGTGTACTGATTCTGTATGTGTTTAATTTCTCGACAGGATGAACTCAAAATTATTGATTTTGGTTGGTCATTTCGTACATTCAACCGTAGGCGGACCTTGTGTGGCACATTGGATTACCTGCCACCTTAAGTGGGTAAGTATTCAAGATTGTCTGTGAACAATGTAGATTTTGATCAAGAATTTTGTTTAATGAACTAAAACCAAGTCTAACTCCTAGTTGTGTTTACATTTGAAGGTGTAGAGCATGATGCTAATGTGGACATTTGGAGCCTAGGTGTCCTATGCTATGAGTTCTTGTATGGGATGCCTCCATTTGAGGCTAAGGAGCATTTGGATACATACAAAAGGTAATTTAAAGCTTCCTGGTGATTAATGTGGTTCATTTCATGCTAAGGAGCATAGGGATACTTAACTGAACTGCACGAATTTCATTTCATTTGCCTTGGCATATTACTATGGGAAATTCTAATAATTTACATTTGAAAATGAAATCTGTCTACCAAATCATGCATATTACAAATGTAGTTGGTTTGATAAGAATTCTTTGCAACTTCAAGCTGTAGATGTTATTAATATTCTATTGCACATTGGTAAGAGAAACTAAAAATTTATTCTTCCATGTAAGTAGATAGATCTTTTTTTATTTTTTTTAGCTAGGTCATCAATGTAAGTACGTAACTCACCGTATGTAGTCTCCACTTCTTTTCCACTATGAATGTTCACCAGGTCTTACTTCTGCTGGTTGGTGGCCCAAAACACTATCATTTAGAAACTTGTACATGAAAACAAACTCTCCATGCCAAGTTCTGTAGATCTTGGTTGATTTTTTTTTGCCTCGCTGTTTTTATGTGTGTCCATGCATTAAACAAATGTCATTTTCCTGCAACTTTCAAGCAGGGAACTTTCTCCCAGACGAGGATGACAAGTTTTATTGAGCGGCTCCGGGTAGCAGTAGAGGAAGAGGAGCGCCAAGCTACTGTAGCAGCTAATACTCATGCTGCTAAAGATGCCATTGCAACAACTGAGGAATCTAGAAAATCCATCCAAAGTGTTGGGCCAGAGCTAAAAGATGGCAGTCATAATATCGATGGAGTTGTTGCAGAGGAGGTCACGAAGACTGAAAATGATGGTATCTCCAATATAGCTGCAGAGGCAAGTAAGAAAGGTTAACAAAAATATTACATTGTAAATTGTTGATTGACAGAATGATCACATTGTAAATTGTTGATGAATGTATTTTCACAAGGAAGAACGGTTATATTAATTTGCAGTCTCCAGATATAAGACTGGTTCAAGTGTTAGAATGCTGTCACATTGATGATGGGTGACATTTGAATGAATGCCGGTATATTTTGAATGCCGTGACCAATTTCGTTTTTTTTGGCAAATGAAAAATAACCACAACTGCTATGAAAAGTTGCAAGTGGATTGTAATACAACAGTAAAAAAAGGTTGCAATAAATATTTCTGCTACACATAGCTTGGTTGTCAAAGAAATGACATACAACTCATACCATAGTTGATAAAGAAATGACGTACAACTCTAACCATAGTTGTCAAAGAAATTTCTACAACTCCAACAAATGTAGTGTAGGATTTATTTTCACAACCCAGGTATGAGTTGTGTTAGGCATTAAGAGGAAATTTTGAAAGACATTCACAACTGAAAAAAGCGTGGTATACAATGGAACGACAACCGTGTTTACGACTATTATTGACGAGTTGCAAAGAATTGAAGACTTTCTAGAACCCCCTGTAGGATCATAATATCGCAACGTACAAGATTCGCGGGATTAATAAACGACGGTGTCGCGAGGGAGTCGCAGATAGCTAAAATAGACGACGCAATGGATAACGACACATAAAATAGTTGAAAGACAAGAAACCTGGCGAGGGTTAAGAAGTGTCGCGAGATTGAATATTTGCACATTTGCGACACTTCGCGAGACATTCCCGAAAATAAAGGATAGCTTAGCTGTCGTCCACTATGTATTACCCTATATAAAGGGCTGAGTGAATCTGTTGAAGGAGAGATCTTTTTGGAATTGTTAAGCAAGTCATTAGGAGAGAGAAAGTTTAAGAGTATATTAATTTCTAAGTGTAATTCTACTTTCCTGTGTAGACATTTCATGTAATCAATCAATAAATATTCTTGATCATATATCTTTTAATGGATTAGTTAAGCAAAATTGAGTAAGGGGTGTAGTGTGGGATTTCCTGCTACTACATATGCGCTAGAAACAGGGACGAGTAGAAATTGACGCAGAAATTGGAAAGAAGTTGAATTAACAGAGAAGAAATTTGGAGTGATACTCAAGAATTAATTGAAAAAGAAAAATGGCTAGAAGAAGAAATATACAAGGACAACCAACGATTGTAAGAAGAAGTGGGAGACTTGCTGGAGAAAGAAGAAACGAAGCAGGAGAATCATCAAGGATGAATATGAGAAATGATGAAGAAAATCAAAATCAGCCACCGATCTCCCCAGTAGCAAACGCAGCTGAAGATTATGATAGAGTAAGTGTACATACCTGGAGGTCTGACTCTGAAGACGAGAGGGAAGAGGAGCAGCAGCTGGTGAACAATGGACAAGGAGGAGGTGAGCACGGAATGAATGGAGAAACGGATCCAGGAAATGAAGAGATCGCAGCGTTAGAAAGATTGAGACAAACAATACATGAAGAGAGGCGACTAGAGGCAGAAGAACGAGCAAACTTGACAAGACAGAATCATGAGTTGAGGATGGAAAATACGAGATTGCGAAATAGAAGATCAAGAAGTAGTGCGAGATCAAGTTCAAAATCGATTAGGGAGGAAAGAAGGAGAATTTTACCAACAGAAAGTACCAAGGAAGAAAATTCAAGCGCAGAGCATGGCGAGAGAAGAGGGGAAACGGAAGATCGTTATATTCCTCAGCCCGAAAATCTTCAAGGTGAACAGAATAGGGAAGATCTGCAACTCCAAGGGCCGAATGACCCAGCTGCTGAAGGGAGAGTAATCTTGCACGGGAGAGAAGCATTGAGAAGAAATAGAGAGATTGAGGATGACATTGAGAGGCACTACATCGAACAAGCGCGATTAGCTCGCGAGAGAGAAAGGATAAGAGCAGAAATGGAAAGCCAAGAGATGGAAGAGGCAATCCGGCAGAATAACCACGACAACCGGGAGAGAAGGAGGGAACAAAATCGTACCAATAGGAATATTAATGAAGAGTATGAGAGGGTGCAGAGGAGAGCAGAGAGACAACCAAGAAGAGAAAATGACAGATATAATGGCGTGAGAATTGAAGAAAGAAACGAAGGTGAACGTCGCAGGGAAAGGAGAGAAGAAAACAACGAGCAAGAAGGTCAGAACAGGCGCGACCGTAGAAGGAGAGAGGCAGAGCTAAAAAGACCAGTAGAATCAAATTCTGAGGCAAATGAACAAATCTTAAGGGAACTGGCTGAAATGAGAGGATTATTGAATAATAGAAGGGAAGGAGGAAGGAAACAACTGGACGAAGCCATCGCAGAAGCTGCGAAGAATCCTTTTACCTTAGAAGTGCAGATGGAAGGAGTACCTCCTAAGTGCAATCTACCTGCATAACCAGCATCTTTGATGGAACAACCTGTGCGATACAACATATCAAGGCTTATATGAGATGTATGTTGCAATGGGAGAATCATGATGCTATACTATGCAAATATTTCGCATCAAGCCTAATAGGAGAAGCATTAAAATGGTTTGAAGGTCTGCCAAGGAACACAATCACATCATTTAACCATTTGCAAGCCACATTCCTGGGAGCATACATAAGTAACAACTCTTCGCGACCAGGTATTGAAGATGTATTCGGGTTGAAACAAAGAATTGGCGAGAGCTTAAGGCAATTGACAGTAAGATGGAGGACCATGTGTAGTGAGATGGCAGGACGGGTCGAGGAAAGATATCTCATTCTTTCATTTGTGAATGCTCTCTTCGCGACCAATTTGCTATATGTCCAGATTTTTAGAATCAAAAATACTATTACTATGGCAGAACTGCGAGAATTACAAGAAGAATATATTGCCTTGGAAGAAAGACAGAATGAGATGGAATCCTATCCAGTCGCGAACACAAATTCGAACACTGCGAACGCAAGCTTGTTGCCTCAATTCATAAATACAGTGGCGAGCACTTCGCAGGGACAGCAAGAAAGGAAGGCCGAAGATGGACAGCGGAAGATAGTAGCCATGGGAAGTCGCGATCAAGAAGAGTTTGAACGAGAAAGGAATTACTACAACCGGGGCAGCAATAATAAGATTCAGAGGCTAGATCATGTGCAAGAAACCTATGGTGGACGAAGGCAAGATAATCATGGAAGGCAAAGGAGCCGTAGGATAGTATGGGAAGAGATTAGGATGCCTCCATTGAATGCTAGTGTGGAGAAGATCTGGGAAGCTATACTTGTGATGGAAGATGTACCAGCACCTTGGAACGTGGGAATGGAACCACCACCAGGCGATAGAAGTCACGAGTTTTGCTCTTATCACCGCTTTCATGGACATCAAACAAACGATTGTAGAAATTTAAAGAGAATTATTCTCAGGATGATTGATCAAGGGAAACTGAATCACTTTCTAAAGGGAGAAGAAAAAGGCCAGATATTACCACCACCACCAGAGATGCACAGAACAGTGTCAGCGAAAGGAAAGGAAACATTTGTGATAGAAGTCGGAACAAAAGCTAAAAATTTGAATTGCAATTCTATCGTTCACTCACATCGCACAATCGAAGATTTTCATGACAACGTGCTCAGTAGAGTCTTTGCGAGAGATACTAATGATAAAGAAATAATGAGTCTGGCGAGAACGACGCAGTTAGAAGAGTGGCAGCTGAAGATCATCTCCTTTTCTGCAGATGAAGTGCCAAAAGGAAGAGAAACACATGATATCCCGTTGGTTGTGAAACTAGAGATTAACCCAAAACCAGTTGACGGAGAAGATGATGAAGCAGAGGATTGTTGGGCGATCAACCGAATCCTAATCGATACTGGAAGTTCGGTGAATATTCTTTTTTACCCTACCTACAAGATGATGGGAGGAAAGGATGAGGACTTGATCCCCTCGACATACAAAATATATGGTTTTAATGGCACTGCAAACAAACCAAAGGGAGAGGTTCACATGCGAATACCTCTACAAGGATTATCAACGGATGTTCTATTCTGTGTGATTGACGTGGAGTCTCCGTATAATGTGTTGATTGGGAGGCCATGGCTTCATGAAATCTTAGGAGTCGCATCAACGTACCACCAATGTATAAAATTTCCACATCCAAATGGAATTGGTATTATACAGGGAGATTGGAAGGAATCGCAACAATGTCATGAGGTCGATGTAGAAAGCTGCGAAGAGAGAAATGCTAAAAGAAAGGATTGGAAGCAACATGTGAGAGATGAGCAGAGAAAGGAAAAACTAATGGTAGATGCTATAGAAGTAAGGACTGAACATACCTCGCGAGGTGAATGCCTAGAGACAGGCGAATACTATGACAATAAAGAGGCAAAGGATATGAGGAACAAAAGGCGTAAGAAATGAATAGTCAACACAAGCAGGAGAATAAATAGCAGTTGAAGTAATGATCTCGTAGTTAAGAGTATATGAGGATCTGGTTACGAATGAAAAATGAAAATACAACAAATGAAATGGAATTATGCGAATGATTCGCAAACAAATATCAACAAATAATGAAATATGAATGATTGAATGATTTAACAAAGATGAATGCGCAAAAGAATGGGACGAACCTTTATGGCGTACACCCTAGTTCGCGAATAACATTTCGTAAGAGGCAAATGTAAGACCTAAAGTGCGTCATATAAGGGGGTATCTCTCGCCATGGTTCGGGGGAAGGTTACACCGCTCCCGAAGCCTCGAGCCATGAAAATTTGGGGCCCATGAAAGCCTATCCTAAGAGGTACCTTGGATTCCCAACTATATATATAAGGTTATACCCTGGTTGGGCGACCGAGGGTCTCTTCCAAGGAGTCGTGTATGCTCAAGGCGCCGAGGTACACACGGTTGAGCCGCAGTGCCCGGATGGATGAACCTACCCTGGCCATTCTTGGCAAGTCTTGGCATATGTTGCACTCGCCCGAAGAAAACTCCACTTAGGGTGCAGTCTCGTAACCATAAACCCTATAGGTAGAAGGGATAAGAGGCTGCGAAAACAACTGGTTGTTGTTAAGACCGGATGGGAGGAGCTAGTCTTGTATGGCCGATGTTTCGCCTCCTTGAAGGGGCAACCAGGGAGATGATAAGGGCGGCGCTCTCCACTAGGGGGAGTGCCAAAACAGACGCAAATGTCATGAGGCTTTGTTTTCGCAAGGAGACTTAGGCTTGTCATATTTGTGCAATGATCCTGCAGAGGCAATAATACTAACGCGAGGGTAAGGCGAGATCAATGGGTCTTTACACGAAAGTGTACGGACGTCCTGCGATTTCGTCGCAAGACGACAATGTCATGGGGCTTTATACTCGCAAGGATATTTAGGCCTGTCACATTGTCGCAACTAAAATATCCTGCAGAGGCAAAAATACTTGAAAAATGATAAGACAAGATCAATGGGTCTTTACATGCAAGTGTAAAGACGTCCTGAGATTTTGTCGCGATAAAAGGTGGCAGGGGAAGACCTCTAATTAGGGAGGTCTAACTCGGAAGACCACACAAAAATGATAAGGCAAGGTCAATGGGCCATTGCATGAAAATGTAAAGGCGGCCTGCGACCTTGTCGCAGTAAAAAGAGATAAGATTCTCAATTCATAAACATACCCGCGACCTCGTCGCGACGATACATTTCAATAACAATGAAATTATTACCCAACAAAATACATGATGACAACTAAAAATCTTCCATCTGAAGATAAATAACAGAGGCAAGTATGGGAATGGAAAAGATGGAATATTGTTATTCATCTTCTGATAAAAGAGTTATACATCAGTAATGCTAGCCAATTATTTTACAAGGAAGAAATACCGGAAAAGGGAGTAAAGATTGAATTTATGGACAGCAATCCAAGAAATACACTACAATAAAGAGATACAGAAATGTACAGATATTACAGGCAGTAAAAGAAATAAAAAGAATTATCCCTTCGGTGATTCTTCTCCTTTATCTGATTCTTCAGTTCTATTACTCTCGTCGCCAGAATTCTCTCCTTCGCTAGCCTCACTATCAGAAACGTCTGAGACAGGCACATTCTCAGGAACTTCTTCAGAAAGCCAGGGATACGAATGAAGTGGGATTTGGTGGTCATTACAAACGTACGCCATGGCTTTGTTGCGAAAACGAACTGCATCATTATTAAAATTCGCCACTGTCGTTTCAAATTGTTTCTTCAACTTGGAATACTTATCATTGCGAAGGGAGAGACTCTTTGCGAGTTGTTGTTTTTCAGATTCAAGTTCTTCAATTCTCGCTGGGAAATTCCTTGCGAGCTGCTCTTTTTCGGATTCAAGCTCTGCAATTCTAGCTTGAAATCTTTTCTCGGATTCTACAAAGAAATAACAACAAGTTAATAATTTGCAAACGGTACAACAGAAGTAAGAAACAGTAAGGTATAATAAGCAACCTTCTCTGTCAGATATCATATCTTTAACCAAGGAAGTATGCTCGGCATGAAGACTAACATCAACACCTAGGTTATTTCTGGCATTATCTAAAACTTTCGCAGCCCAGGCGAATTCATCATCACTATTTATAACAAGAAGTGAACGAATTTGATCTTCTCGCTCACTAAGCAAGGAATTCTGGCGAAGCAATTCATCTCGCTCAATTTGTAGTTCAAGAAGAGATTTTTGAAATGTTGCTAATGCTTGTGCACCATTGTTAGCAATGCGATCTTTGTCATCTATATGGTCACTAATTTTCTTCCTCAAGATTTTGGTTTCTTTACGAGATTCGAGAAACTTTTGTTTAAATTGGTTGGCAGCACTTAAACCAGATCTATGTTCAATTTCTAAAAGGCGATATTTAGTCTGGAGTTCATTTAATGAAAGGGAGTTAATTTTGTTCGAGGAACTACTTAAAGAATTGTTGAGGTGAGCGAGAAGAAGGTTATTATCCATAGGTTCAGGAAATGTATGGAGAAGAATAGCCTCATCCGAGAGATTATATACATCTGCGAAAGTAATAAGTTAGGTGGCAGTATGCGACCGATAAAATAAAAATAACAAAAGGAAGAAAGGTTTTATGCCATAAAGTTGTTGATTAGCGTTCTGAAGAGTGGACACCCTCTCCTTTTGGGAGTCAAGTTCGGTATTTAACTTTTGAATTTTCTCGTCTTTATCGCGAGATGACGCAGCTTCAATTTCTAATTCTCGAATCCTCTTGTTTAATTGAGAATTATTCCTTTCAAGACTGTCGCGTCTTCTCTCAAGATCGGAGGCAACTACAAAAGAAGTCCTTCCAACCTATGAAAGAAGATAGACAAACCATTAAGACATATACATTTAAACAATATAATGTCAATAGGGAAATAGGACTGTATGCATACCAAAGACCCAAGTGCATTCAAGAAGTCAGGAGGCACAATTCTAGAGATCCCATTGAAAGAATTATTGCCCTCCAGTAAAGCAGCATTGCACACGTTTGCGAGAGCCCCGCAAAGGGAAGCTAGGGGAGCGTCTCCCATTCCCTGGAAAGAGTCTGAGAAGATGCTAGACAACTGATCCATAGGAGAACCAGTTAACGGAATCCCTGTAGCGAGGGAAGGATTCGAATCATGGTCATTCTCATCAGAAGATTCAGAGCTTGAACTAAGGCGAGAAGAAGACTGAGCCTTTCGTTTCTTAGATAATGGAGCGGAAGATTTAACTTTGCGAACGACAGTTTTACCCTTACTTCTAATCTTCGCAGCTGCAGCTTCTTCAACTCCAACCTTCACATACGCGTAAAGATAAGAAACAGAGGCAACAATATTGTTTTAAATAAAAAGAAAGAAAATGTTTCTTACTTCACTCGTAAGCGATCGAAGCAATGTCAGAGTATCCTCCGACGGATCCTTCTTATAGCTTCTTCTCAATCTGGCTATCTGAAAGATTTCACAAACTCAGCAATTATAAAGAAAATTGTGAAGACAAGATTTGAAGTAGGAAACATACCTCTTTTGCCTTCTCAGGCCATTTGAACTCCCAAGGATGATATCCTGCGAGATTCGCAGGAAGAATATGCGAGCCCGCGATGTAAGGGCCATTTAAGATCAAGGGAACAACCCACCACTTCTCATCTTTGGAATGACGAGGAGAAGTATTATTGCCTGGATGCCAATCAATATCTTGCATGAGTAATTTATCTTCAGGGACATTATCCTTTTTCTTCAGGCGAATGCCCCAGCGAGATTTCACATTCACCATATTTATCACTGCATAATTTTCAAAAAGTTTTCTAAAGTGTACTTCTCAAGAAGACTATTTCCAAGTCTCGAACTTGGGATTTCGATGTAAGTAGGGTACAAAGATCCTTTGCCAGCACCGCGGTTCGCGAACTCAAGCATCAGGCGAATGCAATCGCCACTTAATTGATAAACAGCCCGAGAGAATTTTTCATGGGCCAAGATTTCATAAAATAAAGGCATCTCAGGATTGTATAAGGGGATGGGAAGTCCTGCAAGAAGTCGACCAAATGAGACTATAATTTTTGATCATCACAATGATGATCGAAAAACAATTTTGCGAAAGAATAGATGAAGGTTCTTGATTGGGAATGGTTGATAGAGTAAAACCCGTCTCTAGCAACTTCTGTTTAACTTCTTCAAAAGAAGACTTGTATGCACGACTCATAGAGGCCATTATCAGTATGGGAATGAAAGGGAGGTTGAAGATTAAGATCAGCGTTAGAAGGGACGAAGAAAAGATTTGCAGTAGCAGGAGCGTAAATTGCGGAAGGAGAAAGCCAAAGAAAAGTTGCAGAGAGAAACTAAAGAATGAAAAGGAGAGGAAAAGAAAACTATATATAGGGATAAAGATCCTTGAGAAAAACGAGGTCATTTAATGCGAGAAGAGACATGAACGGTCAAGAATAAGCGGTTGAAATAGACGTGTCAAGAAAAGACATTAATAATCAAAATCCGTGTAAAAGTACAAAACTGAAACAGATAAAGATAAGCGGTCGCGGCAAATCAAAAGAATCACTCTCGTGATACTCTTCCCTTCGCAGAGGAAATATGAGGAGAAACAGAAGATGATACTTCGTATATATCTCAAAGAAGCTTCGGAACTTCGCCAAAGAATAGAGGCAAGTACGTACTTTTCAAGAAAGTATTCTTTCGCTTGTTCCTTCATCAACAAAAATCAAAGATCGTTACAACAAGGGATTTTTCCTTAAAGATCGCTCGCCAAGCAATATTCAAGGAAAAAGAGGCAAGATGTAGGATCATAATATCGCAACGTACAAGATTCGCGGGATTAATAAACGACGGTGTCGCGAGGGAGTCGCAGATAGCTAAAATAGACGACGCAATGGATAACGACACATAAAACAGTTGAAAGACAAGAAACCTGGCGAGGGTTAAGAAGTGTCGCGAGATTGAATATTTGCACATTTGCGACACTTCGCGAGACATTCCCGAAAATAAAGGATAGCTTAGCTGTCGTCCACTATGTATTACCCTATATAAAGGGCTGAGTGAATCTGTTGAAGGAGAGATCTTTTTGGAATTGTTAAGCAAGTCATTAGGAGAGAGAAAGTTTAAGAGTATATTAATTTCTAAGTGTAATTCTACTTTCCTGTGTAGACATTTCATGTAATCAATCAATACATATTCTTGATCATATATCTTTTAATGGATTAGTTAAGAAAAATTGAGTAAGGGGTGTAGTGTGTGATTTCCTGCTACTACACCCCCCCCCCTACCCCCTTGTGCAACCTATAGATAAACGTTGTCTTATATCGTACGACAACTGTTTTCCGGGGTAGTTAATCGATATTTTTCCCGTAGTATCTATTTCTTCCAAGATTCTCATGGTGAGGCTTGAGGCGGACAACACTTGGAGTTCATATATTCCCGTGGAATTGGAGTTTAGGAAACATAAACAAACCCCTAGCATCTCTGCCATGCAGAGAAAGAAACCATAAATCATAATTACCCGCCACCCTATCCTACCCGACCCGTCAAGTGATGGGTCCGGTAGGATCTTACCTGTTTACTGGCGGGTAAAAAAATTCTTATCCGCCATTAAACGGGTAGGGTGGCGAAATAGGCCATATCCTACCCACCCTACCCGTTGTGAAGCCCTAATTTAGAGTATCAATGTTCCAAAGTTTTTCCTCCCGTACTATCAGTTGATCAATAGTCTCAAGATTAATTGATCTAAACCTATTACTAACCTTATGATTCAATTCAAGGACCCAAATATTATCCCATAGTGACACACTTCTCCCATCCCCTATTTCCCAACAACAATGATCTCTTATAACTTCTAGACCCTTACAAATACCTTTCCAAATAAAAGAACCATGATTATAAACAAAATTTAAAGGATTAACATTGTGAAAATATTTATGTTCTAAAATTTTAACCCATGGGGCATCAGGTTCATGTATCATTCTCCAAGCAAGTCTGGCAAGAAGAGCAACATTTATATCAGCTGTGTTTTTTAAGTTCAAACCTCCTAGAACCTTAGGTTTTGAAACATCATCAAATTTTTTTTTAGATAAACTTCTTTTTTTTCCTTACTCTTGTTCCACCAGAAGTTCATCTGAATACTGTCAAGCCTGTCAGTTACTTTCTCAGGCATGGGGAAAACATCTAAGTGATGAGATGCTAATGAACCTAAAACAGATTGAGACATAACAGTTCTGGATGGCTGGTTAACATACTTACCCTTCCAAGTAGCTAATCTACCATGAAACTTTTCTTCTAAATGAGAGAAGGCCTCAGTTTGTTTCTCTGAATAAGTAAAGGAACCCCTAAGTACTTATCATTAAGGGCCAACTTCTTAATATTTAATAACTCAGTGATACTAGCCTTAACAGAATTGTCTAGTTTGGGGTTAAAAGCAATTCCTGATTTATCAAAATTAATTGAATGACCTGAGTAAGTACTAAATTCCTTGATTATGCTTTATAATTGCCTAGCATTAGCCATATTAGCTTTTGTGAAGATGAGACAGTCATCAACAAAAAATAGATGAGTTATTGTTGGACTGTCTCTGGTCACTTTCATGCCCTGCAACAGATCATTTTTCTCAGCATGAATTAGCAGTCTAGAAAAAGATTCCATACAAATAATGAACAAGTAAGGAGACAAGGAGTCCCCCTGTCTTAGACCCCTTGTAGGATGGAACATTTCACTTGGAGAACCATTGAGCATAACTGAAGCTGAAATAGTGGAAATACACTCATAAATCATCTGACACCAGTCCTCATGAAAACCTAGTATTATAAGAATGTCATACAAAAAATTCCACTCAATTCTGTCAAAGTCTTTTGACATATCAAGTTTTATAGCTATTAGACCCTTCTTAGTAGCTCTAGACTTCGTCATACTATTGACAAGTTCATGAGCTAGAACTATGTTGTCAGTAATCTGTCTAGAAGAGAGAAAAGCAGCATGATATGGACTAATAAATTTATCCATAACTTTTTTAAGCCTAGAAGCTAAAAGTTTAGAGATAATCTTATAAGACACATTACTTAAGCTAATTGGTCTAAAGTCAGAGGCCTGCTTAGGACAATTTGATTTAGGAATTAAAGAAATAAAACTATGATTCATCTCCTTTAACAAGTGTTTTGAGTGGAAAAAAGACTGTACCATTTTAACAGTATCATTACCAACAACATCCCATATTTGTTGGTAGAAACCTGAGGGATATCCATATGGTCCAAAGGAAGTCAAAGGCTGTATCTGAAAAACAATATCCTTAATCTCCTGATAAGAAGGAAATCTAATTAGAGCATCATTATCTTCATCAGAAATACAAGGATTAACCCTATTAAAGAAATTGGCATGGCTAGGATGGTTAGAAGTACTACTAATATGAGAGAAATGGTTTCTCAATTCCTCAGCAATACTAGTCATGTCAGTTAACCAAATTCCCATTTTGTTTTGAATGGTGTCAATTTGAGTAATTTTCTTCCTAAACTTAACCTTGTCATGGAAATATTTAGTGTTTCTATCATCAAACTTCAGAATATTTTCTTTTGCTCTCTGCATATAGAAATCTTGCTGAACATCCTACCAGTGATTCAAACTTTTTTCAGTTTCTCTAATTTGGTCTAGATTATCCTGAGTACTCATATTACTATTCAGACAATCTAACTGCTTATTAAAAAAATCCATCTTAGTTTGAATATCTCCAAAGATATGAATATTCCAGTCTCTAAGGACATACTTAACATTACGTAAAGATGTAGTAAGCAAGAAAGCATGAGAACCTCTATCAGAAGTCTTCCAGTTATCTCTAATAATATCCTTACAATCATTATTCATGAGCCAACATCTATTAAACCTAATTGGTTTCTTAGTAGTGGTGTCTTCCATAGTGCTGACAAGAAGAATAGAACAGTAGTCACTACCTGTTTCTAGCAGGTGATAAACAATACAGTTTGGGAAAATACTAAACCAATCATGGTTACCTAGTCCTCTATCAAGCCTCTCTAAAATCAAATTAGAGTTATCCCTCCCATTTGACCAAGTAAAGGGATTTCCAATAAACCTAATATTGGATAAATCTAGGAATTCTAAGTGATCATTAACCTCATTAAGATGTCCTTGTGAAACCAAATCCCCCCCCTAATTTCTTAGCATTACTGGTGATGAAGTTCAAATCCCTTATGACTACCCAAGGACATTTAAACCTACAAGAGAGACCAGCCAAAAAATCCCACTGTCTAGCAATCCTAGTATCATCTATAGCACCATACATACAAACTAACAAGGTTTTCCCACTCCTAGCATCAAATTGCACAGAACAAACAATGAAATTTTGATTATAATCAACAATATCTAGGACTATGTCATCTTTCCATAACAAAAAAAAAACCTCCAGACAGACCAATGGGATTAACATAACATTAATACGGATAATTTAGTTGTTTAGTGTATCTCTTCATTTTGGTATCCCTATTTTTTGTTTCACCAAGGAACAAAATATCGGGATAATTTGATCTAATGAAGTCTCTCAAGTGGTACCTAGTATGTTTATTCCCAAAACCTTGGACATTCCAAGACAGGATCTTCATTCTGTGATTTATAAAACTGGTGTTCACAAAGTTGATCAGTTGATTATTACTGAGAGAATCTGGCAAATTGGGACAAGCAGTGTAGCATTTGAAATAATCACAAAACAAAATAACCTGAAGACTAATTGATTTATTTTGAAAAATCGAAACCCTAGAAATAGACTTACTATTCAGAAGAAAAAAAAAATTAGAAACTTTAAATGAGAATCAGGCAAAATTAAAAGAACAGAGCAATCGGAAAATATAAAGAGATTTTGGGTTTTAGTAAAAACCTGATTTGCAGTACTTGAGTTTAAATCAATAGCATGGAGATGGTGCACTTGATTATTTGGTTCACTACCTCCATTCTATACATCTTCCATGATCGAATCATCACCTCAATGGCCAGTAATCTCAATCTCTGGATGAACACCTCTACCACTTATAATCATTTGAGATATCCCTTCGTTGTTGTGCGACTGAGAATTCATTTCCAGCAAAATATAGTTATCTTCCAACCCAGAATCTCTACTTCTTTTATTCTTTCTCGGGTCGGACTCATCCTCACTGGACCCATCAGGCCTATTTTACCCCATATTATCCACCCCATTATCTACTTCAACACCATATGAGCATGTTTGGCATAATATTCAACAAATGAAGTGTCAGTCAAACCAAATATGAAGATATTCCATGCACGCTCTTCGCACTGATCTTCATCATGATCTATCACAAAATATTGTGGACATATTTTCCTTAGTTGCTTTTCAAAATGATATCTAATCCAAACTTTCTGTTTGGCTGCATTAAGAAGCCAATTTCCTCTTTTCAATGGCTGTCTAATATCTAATTCTACTTTTGCAGTTACAACTCTTCCTCTTATGGTAAAGCCTCTGCTCCCTTCTTCAACTATCATCCTCCCATTGTCTTCACACAGCTTATCCAGTATACCATCATGAACATGCTCTAAGGCAAGGCCCTTTGAACATAATTGAGAAAACTTGGTGGGTGAATTCATAATCTTCAATTGGGATAGAGTTATCATATTCTTTTAGCACCACCAAATGTTCATATATTATCCATGGTACTCTTGACAAAACATCACCCACTTCCTTAACAACTTTGAACTTGAAAACAAATAGGTTTCTTCCCATAGTATTGATTTCAACCTTTCTGTGTCTTCTCCAAATGATGTTAACATCCCTTTGCACCTTATCATAATCAACATCATCTTTAGATATTATCTTATCAATCAAGTTATTTGACCACCTGTTAGCAGCAACATCAATCTCTGCTTCAGTAATTAAACCACCTCTAGCACGACTAGCCTGAGCTTGTCCAAGATCTTGAAGACGCTTTGTGAGAGCAGCCATTTGAATACTTGAACTTTGATCCATCGTTGAGTACAAGAAAACACACTTTTTCCTTTAGAATTCAATTTCCTTTTTGTGTATATAATCTTTTTCCTTTGAGAAGTTATATATAAAAGTATACGATTAGGGTTTTCTTGACTGTTTTCTGAAATAGTTTGATATTTTCCAAGATATACATTACTTGTTAAGATTTTCCAATACAGCTGAGGAGGATAATCTGCATGAAGAATAGGCATTATTTTTGGAATGTGAAATTCAAATTTTTGAACCACCCAGAGTTGCGCCTTTGAGCTACTGACTTTTCCAAAAATACCCTTACCATCTTGAAGCTTGAACACCATTAGATCTGTAAAATGATGCTTGATTTGAACATAAGAACTATAATTGTAGTTTATGGTAGTGAAACCTATTGTTTCATGGATCATACAGTATAAGATCAGGATTGAGATTACCACTGCAAAGAGTGAATTAAAGCCTTTAATGGAGTTGAACATGTTCATATCTTGGATATGAAGAACACCAATGTTCTTAATGAGTGAACGTGAACCAAAATTTGCACCACTGCTCCCTTGAAAGCCACAACTGGTACACTACTGAGATCAACAAAAGTACTACAAATTAAACATATTAGTTTCCTATCACAGTAATTAGACAGAAAAAGAAATAAAAAAAAAGACTAAGCAAACTGAGAATAATTTCAAAATAGAACGCAAATATTGTAACCTAGAAACATGAACAATTAAAAACTATCTTTAAGGAAATTTACTGGATGATCAGATGCAAAAAAAAAAATCATAAGAACTTCAAAAAGTTTTCACCGATTTCTAAAAACGAGTCAACTCAAATTCGCCCGATCCCCAGAATATAAGGGTTGAACTCCACATGTTAACCTTGATTATCTTCTATTTAATATACAAACGTAAGTTTTCTTTAATTCTATTAAAATTACCATGAATCAACTAAACTCCTAAAAACTACTCCCTCCATCTTAGTTTAGATGCTAAAATTGGTTTTTGCACAAAGATTAAGAAACACAAAGAGAATAGTTTTTTTTTCCCACAATTACCCTAGGTTAGTATTTAAGGTTCCTAGTTTTTAGATCTCTAGGTTTTTGTTTTTACTTGGAAAAATTCAAATTAAAGAAAGTATATGGAGAAAATTATTTAAGAGTGTCTCTAGAAAATTAAAGTACACAATTCTCCATGTCATGACCCGATTCCAAATTAGGGGCAAATCAGGATAAAAGGTGGAAAAATATGAAGTTTAGCAAGTATTTAGAAAAAAAATTCCCCTATTTATTCTCTCGTCCCCCCCACGGTTCCTAAACTTTTAGCAACAAATGAGGTTTACCTAAAGATAATCTTTGGGTTGGCTTGCTCTAAGTTAGTTTATGGCTGATTACTCTCGTCTTTTTATTTACCAAACTGTTTGACATACTAACGACTTACAAGTAAGCAATTTACTAAACAAGCTTATCTTCATTTTCGACTAGATGCACACCCGTTTCTAACAAGATACCCTTTTCACCTTTAGACTTATCTTTATGGGCTAGATTGAGCTGCTAGATTAGCAGAAAAGTGTTGCAATAAAAAAAATGTTGTCTATTTGTTAATACTAATTCTCTTTCCTATCTGCTTGCAGTTGAACTAGCAGCGAGATAGTAGCGCTGAATGGTTCAGCGCTACAAAAATGACCTCTTCACGGAATGGAAACTCGCACCCTCTCACCAAGGGCTCAACCATACAACGCCCAAAAGAAAATTTCATGAAGGAAACTAGCTTTAGACTGCTAGTTGTATAGTGTGAACAACAAATAAATATGAGCTTACTGCTTAGAATTGAACAAGTGGTGGAGAAACAACTTTTATTATAATTGAATGACATGACGCAACTGAAAGGGTATGGCTCCCTCGTACCCAAATCCAAATCTAGAGTCTTTCCAGTAGCAAGTACCGGGTCGACTAGAAAAAATCTCATAAAAGTAGAGCATGGTTTTTACGCCTGCCTGCCCAAGCCTCTCATAAAAGTAGAGCATGATCTTTTCCCTCGTACCCATCAGTATAATATTAGAATTAAGAGGAAACCGGGACACTAGGCAGAAAGTGTCTGAAAATGATTAAATATATTACGATGGTGCTGAATGGTTCAACGTCCAGCGCCGTTTAATTTAGCCATTAGCATTACCATAGGACTTATGAGGTTGTCCTATAACTAAACCTTATTGCATTAGAAGCAGAAGGACATGCCAGGTTACTATGCGCTAACCACGCACATGCCGCTACACCTACCTGTCAAAATAGCAGTTCTGAAGTTACTGGCGTTGAACTTGAATCAAACAAACTCCAGAATTGCCCGTCTTTTAAGTAAATAAAAGCTCATGTGATAGATATAAACAATTCAAGGGTACGCTTGTACGGAATGTGCACTGAACTAAATGTAGTAGCGGAAAATCCACTACCACACCCCTTATGATATCATGATAATAATTTCTAGATCTAAACTTATTTGATATGAAAATGAAGATAAAAGTACTAAAAAATATAAATGGACATAAAGATTTTTTACATGGTTCGATCAATGTGATGTACATCCATGGTTCTTCACTATGATTGTTTGAATTACATGAGTATTACATTTAGAATCTCCATTAATGGATATTTGGTAGAGCTCTAGATCTAGTTTTAGGGGAAGAAGATGATAAAGAAAATAATAATCTCTCTCTACAAATGTGTCTCTCCCTTTTAAAAAATGTGTATCCTCCTTTTCTCTCCCATGCCTTTCTCTTTATATAGGTGTTTACATAATGGATGACAGCTCAAATATAGTGCAGTACAGCTCATATTGTCTCATGCTCCCGCTACATTCTCTCAGGCTCCCGCTACGTTCTCGCAGACTCTTGCTACATTCTCTCAGGTTCTTGCTACCTTCTCACAGACTCTTGCTATATTCTCGCATGCTAAGGAAATGAATGCATCTCACACACTAACAAATGTGTTGTGCGATATTTTGATCCTACATTTTGCCTCTTTTTTCTTGAATATTGCTTGAAGAGCGATCTTTAAGAAAAAACCCACCTTATTGTAGTTGTTAGAGCGAGATGCGTGATGTTGGAGTTATCTTTGATCTTTGTTGATGAAGGAACTACGCGAAAGAATATTTTTCTTGAAAAGTACGTACTTGCCTCTATTCTTTTGTGAAGTTCCGAAGCTTTGAGAATTAATTAGAAGTATCATCCTAAAGTATACGAAGTATGAAGTATCCTTGAAGAAGTATAAGAAGTATTAATCCTCGAAATATAAGAAGTATCCATCCTTGAATGCGAACAAGAAGTATTGCAAACTAATCATGCGAAATTATTACCATCCATCCTTGAATGCGAATAAGAAGTATTGCGAACTAATCATGCGAAATTATTACCATCCATTGTTGGTGAGGATTCTTGTTATTTTCGATTGAGCGTCTTTTTTGGAAATGATTATGGCCAAAAAGATAAAGAACATAAAATGTTTTCTTGGTAATCCATAGTTGCCTCTGTTCTTTATCTATGAAGGTAGAATCCTTGAGAAAGTGTTGAATGAGCGAGTTGTTTCTTCATTCTTATCTTGCCTCTGTCTCATGTTTTGTGCTTATGCGATAATATAATCTCTTCAAGTTGCTTATAATTGTGCGAAATAATCACATCCTTCATTGGCGTTTTCCTCTTGTTTATCCTGTCTGAGCTTTTATCATGTGATATTATTCCGTAAAGTTTTGTAAAATACTTGTGTGAATATAATGGTTATATGATGATTATGTTATGAAATGTGTATGCAATATTTATGCCATGAAATGCTTATGCGATGCTTTCATGATGCGAGTGTGATGCTTGTATGATGAGAATGCTTATCTATTGCAATGTATAGCTAATGTTTGTGTTACTTAGCTCATTTTGCTGCGCTAAAACTGATGTAGATTTAAATTGCTTCCATTCTTCATTTCTATGACTTTGTCTTTAGTATATGCATTCCTCTTCGTGTATTTATTGTTCCTCCCACGTTCTTACTTATGCTTTAGCTTTCCTTATTCCTGCATTATTAGCATCGCATAATAATATGATCATAATATCAAGTGTTAGCACTTAGCATATAATTTATTTCGAATGTTATCCTTGTCAACGGAACAACGAATGCACTTAGCACGTGCATCAAGCCTTTAAACCACTTGGTGGCCCAAGTGGACGAGTTATAGTCTCGTGAGGGCTTACATAGAGGTATACCCACAAAACCTTACGAAATACGTAACTGGTTCAATACATCGCGCTAGGGATTCTCTACGAGTTTAATTATATTGAGCGAATTGCCATTCAACTTCCTCCAAGAGAGTTTAGCAGTCCTTGTGCAGAAACTCATGACCGTACTTTAATTCATATTGAGTCCGACCCATAGAATACTGGAAAAACAATTATTTTAATAAGTCAGCGTTGTTGAATAATCATAACCAAATTAATAAATTTTGCTGAACGACATTGATTTACAAACTTACTCTACTCATCCAGTCTTCGTTTGGCATAGCGTCCTTACGAGCTTTCAATTCGTTTCTCAGCAGTACGCATTCATTGTATAAATAAGCGTACCTTTCCCTATCTGCGTGAGTGTCCTCCTTGAACGATTTCCGTTTAGTGCTTTGAAAACCTTAAACACACGTTTCCACCAAGCATTGGTGTTTTGATCATGCCCAAGGTAAGGCCCCTATTGGGTCTTCGTTCTCGGCCACCCATTGCGCTTCCTCAACGGAGTGCTTTGTGAGAGTGGTGTGTGCTCTGACAATAGCAACATCTTCTAGATTATTGAATGGAGTTGGAGCCATTTTTAGTTTTCCAAAGTGATGGGTGACTGATTTAGGAAGAATCCCAATATGGTTCACGCTGGCTTCAAACATGAATGGTTCTCCCTTTTCTTGTAAGTAACGCGTTTTCACGGCTTCGTTCTACAAAACAACACACAAACTTTGTTTGTGACATAAAATTTGAAAAAGAGTAGATGATGCGTGTCGTAGGTGCAATCAAATTAATTCAAAATTTCCACTCAATTAAAAATAATATAATGGAAGTCAAGTTCGTTCCCACGAGGAGCAAGAGATCTTAGTTGTAAAAGTTGTCACGAAAGGGGGGTGTAAAAAGCAAAATAAAAATAAACAAAGTAATTAAAATCGAAAGTTGAAAGATGAAAACAATAAGAGAGAGAAGATCAAGGAATCCTTCTTCGTTACGAAACAATGAATCAAGTTATGTTCTATTCTACTTGTTATTAGTCACAAATTATCACCAACCGTAGGTAAAGCAAATAGCTCAGTGCTAAACCCCTAAATCCCTTATATCACCGGACACGGAAGTTCTCGACTACCGGATTCTAATCACCTAGCCACCTAGAATTAGCTCAACCTAGATGTAACTTGGCTCATGCATTATGTTTTGTGAATTTCTTAGGTTGATATTAGTAGTTAGACTCTTAGCTCAAGGTCTACTTGCTAACGTTGTTTCTACACACAATTGCTCCACGGAATCCCTCCGCAAGGTCTCGTGTTTGCTACTTATGTAAAAAGTCAAAGAACGATTACTTATCCCCTAACTTTCACTAGCTTTAGATCGAATTAACAAATTAATTTAGTTGGCCATCCAAACAATCTATCAATCAATCATGAGTGTCTTTAAGATCACTCCTATTAGTAAAAACAAGCGATAATTATGTGAAAAACTTCAAGATAGAATTTGAAAACAAAAACTCAAATCATGTTAAGAACTAGGAATTCATCCTCAATCAATAAGAAATTTAGCTACTCATGTTTTTGAAATTCACACAAATAATAATTATTAAAAGAAGAAGTTTCAAATTCACACCAGTAATTTAAAAAGAAAAATCTTAGAAAAGCAAGCAAAAACACAAGTGTTGTGTGTGTAGAGAGGTGTGTGTAGAAGTTGTAGAAAACTTCTCTATTTATAGGCTTCAATATTCTCCAAATCTTCCAAGGATTAGAATCCTTTTCCTTTTGCAATTCAATTTCCAAATCAAGCTTTTCTCAACTCTTCCACCTTCTCTTTCCAAATTTGAGTCCAATTCTCCATCCAATTCTAAGCCCAAGTCTTCATACCCATGAGAGAAGTCCATAGAAAGTTCTGAATTTTGCTCGCCGGAAAATCGGGATTATGGCTTAATCCGGCCGAATTGTCGCCGCCGGCCACCTGAAAAGTTCACCGTCGGGAGAATATTCGACGGAATATTCCGTCCGGTCCTCCGTTAGGACTAACGGTCAAAAAGTCAGACCGTCAGTCAAACCGTTAGTCACAGGTCAAGGGTCAAGGAGAAGGAGTGATCGAGTCGAACCGAGAGTCGACTAGCTAACTCTACTGATCCGTACTAGCCAAAGCTACTTGCCCAAAGCCAAATCTGTTCAAAGACAATCATTGTGCATGACCAGCCATAATGGCTATGCACTTTTCTCATCTCGTAGCCCACTTCTACCACCACCAACACAAGACCATCATTGTCTTGCAAGCCCCGCCATTATTCACGGTTCCACCTTGATCCTTGCACTTAGCCCCGTTTCCGCAATCTTAGTCACTTCTTGTTGCAAAATCAGGCCCGCAACTACATCATACATCTATGTTATTACATCCATCTTCAATCGCAATTTGTTGCCGCACTAGCTTCTACCAACAAATCCATCGAACCTCAACAAGATCACAAACCTATAGCTCGCACCGGCAATTCATCCAAATCAAAATTCAACCACAGAACAATCCCCGGCACTTCATCCTTACATTGCAAAGATCAACAAAGCTGCACCCACCGCAAGCTCGGGCCATTGTATTGCCACAGTTCCTCTGCAATGCCCCGAGCCACCATCTCCAAATTTCGCTTTACCTCCAATTATCACTTGCAACATCTCCATCTCTCGCTACCACTATGTTGGCCCCATCTTCTCATATATTCTCTCGCATTTGCACTATCATGTCACTTTGCAGCCCAACTCAACCAACTCTTACCGGCACAACAATGAACCAAAGAATAACTCCAAATCTTCCCTTGCCATCACAGTTCAAGCCCCATTTGCTCTCAGCTCAAACCATCAACACCTGTATTCCTAGCATACATCTAGGTTCACTACCTGCCACCAACATTCCACCAAAGCCTCGTGCACAACCATTATCATAATCTCAACCTTGCCTCGCACAGAGTTAACCACCACTACCATTTCCACAACTGCACATCATCGAACCGATTGGAACCAAAGATCAACTTCTCCCGAGACTTCAACCAACAAATCCTAATCGATTCAAACAACTTCAGAAACCCTTAATTAGCCATAACCCATCTCTGAATCTCGAGCTAATCCATTTCCTCACCACCAACAACGGCATCAACTCGAATCATAGGTCAACCAAATTTCCATCTACTTTTCAAGTCCTAAATCACCTTCAACAAAGCACCATTTCCTTCAATTGAATCTCAATCTCACCGAGATGATCTCATAAACCCATCTCTTCTTCTTCATCTTGCTTCTTTCAAGAGCTTCGTGCTCGAACCCTAATCTCATCGCCTACCTCCCGATCTCTCCTCGATCTCTCTCAAAGCAGCAAAGAATGGTCGTTCTTCTCTCTCGGTTCGTGTGTAAAAAAATGATTGGAAATAATGATTTCTCGAGTCTAGGGTTGGGTAGAAAGCTAGGTTTGGATCCGGGTTAAGGTTAGGATCCGGGTACGGTTAGGGTATGGGTAGATGGCTTAGGGTATGGGTGGATTCAAACACCCATCAAGTACACCCCAAGTGCTATTCTCACTCACTTCTTTTGGATAAGGGACACCTCTTTGACCTCCCCTTAACCTTGGCTGGGCTCCCTATAGTATTCCCTCCTTGGTGAAATGACAATTTTACCCTTTTGGCTCAAATAGGGTGATTTCTTCTCCTTTCCCTCCGTGTGATTCCATAGTAGCTACAAAACTCAAAACAAGCGTAAAATACATAATTTACACGAAAAATAGCAAAGAAAGCATAAACTACTAGATAGTAAATTAGGTGTATTCTACACCTATCAAATTCCCCCACACTTAGACTTTGCTAGTCCTCGAGCAAATCAAACTAAAAACTCACAACTTCAAAGCGTTCAAGCGTCACAAGCATCCAAAGAGTTATGAGGACATAGAGTTTCTGCATGCTAGTAATAAGAAGTTAGAAATACTAAAGAACATATTCTCGTTCTTAATTGTTGAGTGAGAAATAACCACACCATAATGAGAGAATGCGTGTTTGAGAAACGATCAATAAGCATTTCGCCTCGACTTCTACCTCACCAAATAAGATTTTATGATAATTGCACTCAAAAAGACGGCTTTTTTATGGTTCTCACATGTGTGCAGGTAGGAATGAAGAGAGAATTCCTGCGACACGTTGAATGGTGGGAAGGACAACTTCCGAAATATTTTTTAAAAACCCACATCTTTTATATTTTGAAAAAACCATTTTTCTGACGATCTCTAAGAAAGGAAATCAACCATTTATTATTGAGGATGAGATTACTTACTCACCTTCACATCCGATCGCCAATTATGATAACACCACTCTCACGGCATCCAATAGAAACGTCTTCCGCTCCTCGTCTTGATCTTCATGGTCTTCGTCTTCGGTTTCAACTATTGATGATAAACCCTTGAATTTCATAAATCCTTGACATTTATAACTCTTTACCTTGAAATCCTTGTCGCTTGAAACTTCCTTATAAATTTTCCTTCCCCACGGCTTATAAAAACAAAACAAATATTTCTCTTGTTTATTATATATTTTTTTTTTTTTTTTTTTTTTTTTTTTTTTTTTTTTTAAAAAAGAGAAATAAAATACAAAAATAAACCATGGCCGTGGGAGAAGTATTTTACCGCTTGATTCTTCACAACTTGTATCGCCTTGAAATCATAAACTTCAAAAATTCTCACCTTTTAATTTTCTTCGCTTTCATGAATAAGTCTTCATACTTGGATATAAAATTACCTCATTGTATTGTAAGTCTTCAACATATATGTGAAATCTGCCCTTTGTATGTTGCTTTACTTGTATTTGAAATTTGCTCTTTTTTTTTTCTCGTTCCGTTGCTTGTAAACCTTAAACTTTTTTCAACTTTCCTTGTAGATTTTGATGTTGCTCCTTGTTGATGATGAATGTGTTTCTATGGATCCGTTGTTGTTGCGAGAGAGAATAGTGCTAACTGAAAATCGAACTACAAGAAGGTGGCTTTCATCTATAGACGTCACCCTTATGATTGACAAAATTAGCACTCAAGAGATCAAAGAGTAGTGCTTTTATTGGTGGGAGGTTGGGTAGCTCACCATTCTACCCGGAATTAACGTATGGTGACACACACTCAAAAGAAGCTCTTTAGTAAATGGAAGAATTCTGGTCGGTGCCTCACATGATATGAATATGGGTAGTCTCCACTAATGATTGATCAGCAACTCTAATAACGCACTTCTCCCTGCACCAAATTCGCATCACCGGCATGATTAAATCCATTATTTAACACTCAAACAAACAAGAAATCCGAATGTAGTTCTCTAACACTTCCAAGTTCAATTATGTCGGTCAAAATCTCTATGTAAACATACCTAGAAGTATGCTAGTGACTCTAAAATCTTTAAAAGTTGGAATTTTTATGTAAAACTTTTTTTTTTTTTCAAAATTTTTTTCATTTTTTTGTAATTTTTGTTTTAAAAACATGCTTAACCACTCCCCCACACTTAAACCTTACATTGTCCTCAATGTAATTGAATCCTCCTAGTAAAGTCAAGGTGGGAAATTTTAACATGATAAGAAACAAGAAAAAGAAATAACAAAAAGCAAAAAGATAAGAAATACAAAACCGATGGGTTGCCTCCCATTAAGCGCTTGTTTTAAAGTCGACGGCCCGACTTAGCTCTTGCGGCACATTACTCCTCCAGAGGGAGTGCATCTCCAAATGAAAGTTCATCCAAATTCACATAAGCGATGTTCTCATAGTATGGCTTCAACCTATGGCCGTTGACTTTGGAAACCGAATTGTCTCGAAGACTAGTAATTTCAACCGCACCATGAGGAAAAACATTAGTAACAACATATGGTCCAATCCAACGGGACCTTAACTTTCCAGAAATAGTTTAAGGCGAGAATGATATAAAAGAACTTTTGTCCCACGATGAAACTTTTACGAGAAATCATCTTGTCATGAAAAAGCTTGGTCTTTTCCTTGTAAATACGGGCACTCTCGTAAGCATCATTGCGTATCTCCTCTAACTCATGTAGTTGTAACTTCCTTTGCTTCCCCGCTTCATCATACTCCATGTTGAATTTCTTTATCGCCCAATAAGCCTTATGTTCAAGTTCAACCGGAAGATGACAAGCCTTGCCATAAACCATCCTATATGGAGACATACCAATTGGTGTCTTATACGCCGTTCTATACGCCCAAAGTGCATCGTTGAGCTTAAAGCTCCAATCTTTCCTTGTGGTATTTACCGTTTTCTCAAGAATGGACTTAATCTCACGATTCGAAATTTCCGCTTGTCCACTAGTTTGTGGATGATAAGGCGTACCAATTTTGTGTGTTATGTTGTACTTCTTGAGGAGAGTGTGGAAAGCCTTCTTGAAATGTGAGCCTCCATCACTTATCACCACTCTTGGTGTTCCATGCCTATTGAAAATATTTTCCCTTACAAAATCACAAACAACTTGAGAGTCATTAGTCTTGGTGGCTCTAGCTTCCACCCATTTCAAACATAATCAACGGCAAGAAGTATATAAAAGTTTCCATTCGAATTGACAAAGGGCCCATAAAATCAATACCCCACACATCAAAAATCTCAACGGTGAGAATTGGTGTGAGTGGCATTTGATTTCGAGCACCTAGATTGCCCGTTCGTTGACATCTATCACACGATTTACAAAAAATATATGAATCTTCAAACAAGGTGGGCCAATAAAATCCACTATCGAGAACTTTGAGAGCGGTACGTTTAGAACCAAAGTGGCCACCACATGCAAAAGTGTGGCAAAAGGAGAGGATGGATTGAAATTCGGAGTTAGGTACGCACCTTCGCATTATTTGATCCACGCCATATTTCCATAAGTATGGTTCATCCCACACATATTGTTTAGCTACCTTCTTAAGTTTCATCTTTTGAAAATTAGACATTGTGCTAGGTACTTTCCTTGTCACCAAGTAATTCACTATATCCGCATACCAAGGTGTTGATTCTTCCATGGAGAAAAGTTGTTCGTCCGGAAAACGGTCATGTAATGGAAGTTCTTCTTGAGACATAACAAGCCTACTAAGATGATCCGCAACGGTATTCTCCACACCCCTCTTATCACGAATTTCTATGTCGAACTCTTGTAACAATAAGATCCACCGAATTAATCTTGGCTTAGCTTCTTTCTTCTTTATTAAGTGTCTTAGTGCGGCATGATCGGAATACACAACAACCTTTGTACCCACCAAGTATGAACGAAATTTCTCCAAAGCAAAAACTATAGCCAATAACTCCTTTTCCGTGGTAGAATAGTTGATTTGTGCATCATTAAGGGTCCTAGATGCATAATAGATAACATGGGGCAACTTGTCCACTCTTTGACCCAAAACGGCTCCAACCGCATAATCACTAGCATCACACATTAATTCAAATGGAAGATTCCAATCCGGTGATTTGATAATCGGCGCACTTGTCAACATATCCTTTAATTTATCAAAAGCATCCTCGCATTCCTTGTTGAAGTTGAAAGGTACCTCCTTTTGTAATAACTTGCACATCGGCATGGAGATTTTGGAGAAATCCTTGATAAACCGCCTATAGAAACCTGCATGACCAAGAAAAGAACGGATCTCCCTCACCGAAGTGGGATATTGTAAGTTTCTTATTAAATCTATCTTTGACTTGTCCACTTCGAGCCCTCGAGAGGACACAATGTGACCAAGTACTATGCCGTGGTTTACCATAAAGTGACATTTCTCCCAATTAAGGACAAGGTTTGTGTCTATGCATCGTTTAAGAATTAGTTCAAGGTTATTTAAACAACCATCAAAAGAATTGCCATAAACACTAAAGTCATCCATGAATACCTCGATGATGCGCTCCACATAATCCGAGAATATACTCACCATGCATCTTTGAAAAGTAGCCGGCGCATTGCAAAGGCCGAACGGCATCCGTCTATATGCAAACGTTCCAAACGGACAAGTGAAAGTGGTCTTCTCTTGGTCCTCCGGTGCAATAACAATTTGGTTGTATCCCGAATAACCATCCAAGAAGCAATAATAAGAATGTCCCGCTAACCGCTCCAACATTTGATCAATGAAAGGTAAAGGAAAGTGATCCTTTCGGGTTGCGGAATTAAGCTTTCTATAATCAATGCACACTCTCCAACCGGTTTGAACTCTTGTAGGAACAAGTTCATCGTCTTGATTTCGAACAACCGTGACTCCTGATTTCTTTGGTACCACTTGAACCGGACTTACCCACTTGCTATCGGAAATAGGGTAGATTACCCCCACACTTAGCAATTTGAGTATCTCTTTTTTCACAACCTCCATCATGGGAGGATTGAGCCTACGTTGAGCATCACGTACCGGCTTCACGTTTTCTTCCATTAGAATCCTATGCATGCACATGGATGGACTAATACCTTTGATGTCCGCAATTGTCCACCCAATAGCCGTTTTGTGCTCTTTCAAGACTCTAAGCAAACGGTCTTCTTGTACCGGTGTGAGGTTCTTTGAAATAATCACCGGAAGCTCATCTCCATCTCCCAAGAAAGCATACTTCAAATGGTCCGGAAGAGGCTTCAATTCTAGCTTGGGCGCCTTCACAATAGATGGTACAAGTATTTCATCATTCACGGGTAAAGAAATATAAGAAACATCACCCTTTTTAGCCTCTTGCAATGTCGCCAAAGCACCACATATCTCCACCAATTCCTTAGAGATTTCAACATCCAAGTTAGACAAGCCATGGACATCCAATTCAATGCTCTTTTGCAACACCACATCAAGTTCATCCTCTTGGTTCAATTCCACCATTTGTTGTGCTAATGAATCAACCACATCAATGGAGTAAACGGAATGCACATCACTTGGGTAGCGCATGGCTTCAAATATGTTAAAGTGTATTATCTCCTTGTCGAATTCCATAGTGAGTGTACCCTTATCAACATCAATCTTCGTTTTTGCGGTCTTCATGAATGGCCTCCCAAGAAGTAAAGAAGTAGATGAACGGTTCTCATTGTTGTCCATATCCACCACAAAGAAGTCCACCGGAAAAATAAGCTCATTTACTTGCACTAGCACGTCTTTTACAAGCCCCTTAGGATATATGTTAGACTTGTTTGCCAATTGGATAATAACTCTCGTCTCTTTTAAAGGTCCAAGATTCAAGGAGTCATATATTTCGGCCGACATCACACTAATGGAAGCTCCCAAATCAAGTAGAGCATGTTCAAACCTTTGTTTACCAATAGTAATTGGCACCGTGAAACCACCGGGATCCGTGCACTTTGTAGGCATCTTCTTCAATAGCATAGCCGACGCACTCTCGCCAACTTTAGTAATTTCATTATCAAGCAACCTATCCTTCTTGATGCATAATTCCTTCATGAACTTGGCATACCTTGGAATTGTCTTGATAGCCTCAATGAATGGAATGTTGATTTCAATCTTCTTGAAGATATCCATAAGTGCCTTGTCTTGAGCTTCTTTCTTGGATTTAGCAAAACGACTAGGAAAAGGAGGTGGAGTAGTGAAAGTAGAAACCGGTTCCTTGGATTGGTCGTTTGGTGTGGAATTCTCCTTTTGTGCGGTTTCCTCCTTGTCATTGACTACCTCTTCAATAGCTTCTTCATGATGACTTGGACCCTCCACTTGTCTTCCACTTCTTAAAGTAACCGCATTAACATTCTCTCTTGGATTCACAAATGGTTGTGAAGGAAGTTTTGTGGATGCTTGAGATTTTAATAAATTCACATCGGTCGCCAATTGTCCCATTTGAGTTTGTAAATCCTTGATAGCCAAATCGGTCTTTTGTTGATTTTGTTGAAACAATGACGTAATACCTTGCATCATGACATTAAGCTTATCATCAATTGAAGATCCTTGTTCTTTCACTTGAGGTTGGAATTGTTGATAACCACCTTGTTGTTGAGGTTGGAATCGTGATTGTTGAAAACCACCTTGTTGTGCATATGGATTAGGAGCCGCCGCTTGCTTGTTTGCATAACTAAAGTTGGGATGATCCTTCCACCCGGGATTATAGGTATTGGAGTATGGATCGTACCTTGGCCTTTGATTTGGATATAAAGCATTCACTTGTTCGGTCTCATCATCCGGAATAATTACCGCGGCCATCCTTTGCATCATAATCTCCATGTTACTTATTCTTTGATCAAGATGTGATGAAGAATCACTAACTTCATGCACTCGCCTAACCGTTGGTTCATCCCTTGTGTAGAATTGTTGCGAGTTTGCCGCCATACTTTCAATCAACTCTCTAGCTTCGGTCAAAGTCTTGTTCATTAGTGCACCACCACCCGCGCAAGCGTCAAGAAGAGACCTATCACTTGGGTGAAGAGCTTCATAGAAGTATTGGAGTATCATAACATCACTAAATTGATGGTGTGGACAGCTTGCCACCAACCTCTTGTATCGCTCCCAACATTCATACAATGATTCTCCCACTTGTTGTTTTAATCCACAAATCTCCTTGCGAATTTGAGTAGCTTTGGATGCGGGAAAATATCTCTCGAGGAAAATTTTCTTCATCCCATTCCATGTTGTGATACTTCCGGAAGGCAAATAATATAACCATTCCTTAGCATTACCCGCCAAAGAAAACGGGAAAGCTTTCAACATTGCTCCATCCGCATTAGTCTCCGGTGGAAGCATAGCCATAACTATGGCATAGAAGTCCATAAGATGTTTGTTTGGGTCCTCATTCACCATGCCATGGAACTTTGGTAACTCTCTAATCAACCCCGGCTTGATCTCGAAGGTTGAATTAGTTTGGATACACCATTGTTGTGTATCAAGCTTGTGAGAAGCTAGGTCCTTGAGTGTACGATCAGCCATTGTTTCTTCCTCTTTGTCCGAATCACTTGATGAAGAAGGAGAAAGTGGAGTGTTAATCGCTCGAATGAAATCCTTTAATTGAGTGCCGGATCGAAGACGTATTGGACTCGGTCGACCCCCTTTAAGCATTCACCAAAGGAATAACAACAAACAAGATTCTCACAAACTAAGTTAGATACGGTAAAGAATCTAACAAAGCAAAAAGAATAAAAACAACTAAAAATCGCCCGTTGCTCCCCTAAGCGGCGCCAAAATTTGATGCGTGTCGTAGGTGCAATCAAATTAATTCAAAATTTCCACTCAATTAAAAATAATATAATGGAAGTCAAGTTCGTTCCCACGAGGAGCAAGAGATCTTAGTTGTAAAAGTTGTCACGAAAGGGGGTGTAAAAAGCAAAATAAAAATAAACAAAGTAATTAAAATCGAAAGTTGAAAGATGAAAACAATAAGAGAGAGAAGATCAAGGAATCCTTCTTCGTTACGAAACAATGAATCAAGTTATGTTCTATTCTACTTGTTATTAGTCACAAATTATCACCAACCGTAGGTAAAGCAAATCTAGCTCGAAGGCTAAACCCCTAAATCCCTTATATCACCGGACACGGAAGTTCTCGACTACCGGATTCTAATCACCTAGCCACCTAGAATTAGCTCAACCTAGATGTAACTTGGCTCATGCATTATGTTTTGTGAATTTCTTAGGTTGATATTAGTAGTTAGACTCTTAGCTCAAGGTCTACTTGCTAACGTTGTTTCTACACACAATTGCTCCACGGAATCCCTCCGCAAGGTCTCGTGTTTGCTACTTATGTAAAAAGTCAAAGAACGATTACTTATCCCCTAACTTTCACTAGCTTTAGATCGAATTAACAAATTAATTTAGTTGGCCACCCAAACAATCTATCAATCAATCATGAGTGTCTTTAAGATCACTCCTATTAGTAAAAACAAGCGATAATTATGTGAAAAACTTCAAGATAGAATTTGAAAACAAAAACTCAAATCATGTTAAGAACTAGGAATTCATCCTCAATCAATAAGAAATTTAGCTACTCATGTTTTTGAAATTCACACAAATAATAATTATTAAAAGAAGAAGTTTCAAATTCACACAAGTAATTTAAAAAGAAAAATCTTAGAAAAGCAAGCAAAAACACAAGTGTTGTGTGTGTAGAGAGGTGTGTGTAGAAGTTGTAGAAAACTTCTCTATTTATAGGCTTCAATATTCTCCAAATCTTCCAAGGATTAGAATCCTTTTCCTTTTGCAATTCAATTTCCAAATCAAGCTTTTCTCAACTCTTCCACCTTCTCTTTCCAAATTTGAGTCCAATTCTCCATCCAATTCTAAGCCCAAGTCTTCATACCCATGAGAGAAGTCCATAGAAAGTTCTGGAATTTTGCTCGCCGGAAAACTGGGGTTATGGCCGGAATCCGGCCGGAATTGTCGCCGCCGGCCACCTGAAAAGTTCACCGTCGGGAGAATATTCGACGGAATATTCCGTCCGGTCCTCCGTTAGGACTAACGGTCAAAAAGTCAGACCGTCAGTCAAACTGTTAGTCACAGGTCAAGGGTCAAGGAGAAGGAGTGATCGAGTCGTAACCGAGTCACTAGCTAACTCGGGCTGACCGGTACTAGCTGTGCTACTTGCCCAGGCCAAATCTGTTGCAAAGACAATCATTGTGCATGACCAGCCATAATGGCTATGCACTTTTCTCATCTCAGAGCCCACTTCTACCACCACCAACACAAAGACCATCATTGTCTTGCAAGCCCCGCCATTATTCACAGCTTCCACCTTGATCCTTGCACTTAGCCCTCGCGTTTCGCAATCTTAGTCACTTCTTGTTGCAAAATCAGGCCTGCAACTACATCATACATCTATGTTATTACATCCATCTTCAACCGCAATTTGTTGCCGCACTAGCTTCTACCAACAAATCCATCGAACCTCAACAAGACATCACAAACCTATAGCTCGCACCGGCAATTCATCCACTCAAAATTCAACCACGAAACAATCCCCCGCACTTCATCCTTACATTGCAAAGATCAACAAAGCTGCGCACCACTGCAAGCTCATTGTATTGCCACAGCTTCCTCGCAATGCCCCGAGCCACCATCTCCAAATTCGCTTTTACCTCCAATTATCACTTGCAACATCTCCATCTCTCGCTACCACCTATGTTGGCCCCATCTTCTCATATATTCTCTCGCATTTGCACTATCATGTCACTTTGCAGCCCAACTCAACCAACTCTTATCGGCACAACAATGAACCAAAGAACAACTCCAAATCTTCCCTTGCCATCACAAATCAAGCCCCATTTGCTCTCACTCAAACCATCAACACCTCGTATTCCTAGCATACATCTAGGTTCACTACCCGCCACCAACATTCCACCAAAGCCTCGTGCACAACCATTATCATAATCTCAACCTTGCCGCGCACAGAGTTAACCACCACTACCATTTCCACAAATGCACATCATCGAACCGATTGGAACCAAAGATCAACTTCTCCCGAGACTTCAACCAACAAATCCTAATCGATTCAAACAACTTCGAAACCCTTAATTAGCCATAACCCATCTCCCAATCTCGAGCTAATCCATTTCCTCACCACCAACAACGGCATCAACTCGAATCATAGGTCAACCAAATTTCCATCTACTTTTCAAGTCCTAAATCACCTTAAACAGCACCATTTCCTTCAATTGAATCTCAATCTCACTGAGATGATCTCATAAACCCATCTCTTCTTCTTCATCTTGCTTCTTTCAAAGAGACTTCGTGCTCGAACCCTAATCTCATCGCCTACCTCCCGATCTCTCCCTCGATCTCTCTCAAGCAGAAAGAAGAATGGTCGTTCTTCTCTCTCGCCTGTGTAAAAAAATGATTGGAAATAATGATTTCTCGAGTCTAGGGTTGGGTAGAAAGCTAGGTTTGGATCCGGGTTAAGGTTAGGATCCGGGTACGGTTAGGGTATGGGTAGATGGCTTAGGGTATGGGTGGATTCAAACACCCATCAAGTACACCCCAAGTGCTATTCTCACTCACTTCTTTTGGATAAGGGACACCTCTTTGACCTCCCCTTAACCTTGGCTGGGCTCCCTATAGTATTCCCTCCTTGGTGAAATGACAATTTTACCCTTTTGGCTCAAATAGGGTGATTTCTTCTCCTTTCCCTCCGTGTGATTCCATAGTAGCTACAAAACTCAAAACAAGCGTAAAATACATAATTTACACGAAAAATAGCAAAGAAAGCATAAACTACTAGATAGTAAATTAGGTGTATTCTACACCTATCAAATTCCCCACACTTAGACTTTGCTAGTCCTCGAGCAAATCAAACTAAAAACTCACAACTTCAAAGCGTTCAAGCGTCACAAGCATCCAAAGAGTTATGAGGACATAGAGTTTCGCATGCTAGTAATAAGAAGTTAGAAATACTAAAGAACATATTCTCGTTCTTAATTGTTGAGTGAGAAATAACCACACCATAATGAGAGAATGCGTGTTTGAGAAACGATCAATAAGCATTTCGCCTCGACTTCTACCTCACCAAATAAGATTTTATGATAATTGCACTCAAAAAGACGGCTTTTTTATGGTTCTCACATGTGTGCAGGTAGGAATGAAGAGAGAATTCTGCGACACGTTGAATGGTGGGAAGGACAACTTCCGAAATATTTTTAAAAACCCACATCTTTTATATTTTGAAAAAACCATTTTTCGGACGATCTCTAAGAAAGGAAATCAACCATTTATTATTGAGGATGAGATTACTTACTCACCTTCACATCCGATCGCCAATTATGATAACACCACTCTCACGGCATCCAATAGAAACGTCTTCCGCTCCTCGTCTTGATCTTCATGGTCTTCGTCTTCGGTTTCAACTATTGATGATAAACCCTTGAATTTCATAAATCCTTGACATTTATAACTCTTTACCTTGAAATCCTTGTCGCTTGAAACTTCCTTATAAATTTTCCTTCCCCACGGCTTATAAAAACAAAACAAATATTTCTCTTGTTGTTGAGGTTGGAATCGTGATTGTTGAAAACCACCTTGTTGTGCATATGGATTAGGAGCCGCCGCTTGCTTGTTTGCATAACTAAAGTTGGGATGATCCTTCCACCCGGGATTATAGGTATTGGAGTATGGATCGTACCTTGGCCTTTGATTTGGATATAAAGCATTCACTTGTTCGGTCTCATCATCCGGAATAATTACCGCGGCCATCCTTTGCATCATAATCTCCATGTTACTTATTCTTTGATCAAGATGTGATGAAGAATCACTAACTTCATGCACTCGCCTAACCGTTGGTTCATCCCTTGTGTAGAATTGTTGCGAGTTTGCCGCCATACTTTCAATCAACTCTCTAGCTTCGGTCAAAGTCTTGTTCATTAGTGCACCACCACCCGCGGCGTCAAGAAGAGACCTATCACTTGGGTGAAGAGCTTCATAGAAGTATTGGAGTATCATAACATCACTAAATTGATGGTGTGGACAGCTTGCCACCAACCTCTTGTATCGCTCCCAACATTCATACAATGATTCTCCCACTTGTTGTTTTAATCCACAAATCTCCTTGCGAATTTGAGTAGCTTTGGATGCGGGAAAATATCTCTCGAGGAAAATTTTCTTCATCCCATTCCATGTTGTGATACTTCCTAAGGCAAATAATATAACCATTCCTTAGCATTACCCGCCAAAGAAAACGGAAAGCTTTCAACATTGCTCCATCCGCATTAGTCTCCGGTGGAAGCATAGCCATAACTATGGCATAGAAGTCCATAAGATGTTTGTTTGGGTCCTCATTCACCATGCCATGGAACTTTGGTAACTCTCTAATCAACCCCGGCTTGATCTCGAAGGTTGAATTAGTTTGGATACACCATTGTTGTGTATCAAGCTTGTGAGAAGCTAGGTCCTTGAGTGTACGATCAGCCATTGTTTCTTCCTCTTTGTCCGAATCACTTGATGAAGAAGGAGAAAGTGGAGTGTTAATCGCTCGAATGAAATCCTTTAATTGAGTGCCGGATCGAAGACGTATTGGACTCGGTCGACCCCCTTTAAGCATTCACCAAAGGAATAACACCTGAAACAAGATTCTCACAAACTAAGTTAGATACGGTAAAGAATCTAACAAAGCAAAAAGAATAAAAACAACTAAAAAATCGCCCGTTGCTCCCCGGCAACGGCGCCAAAATTTGATGCGTGTCGTAGGTGCAATCAAATTAATTCAAAATTTCCACTCAATTAAAAATAATATAATGGAAGTCAAGTTCGTTCCCACGAGGAGCAAGAGATCTTAGTTGTAAAAGTTGTCACGAAAGGGGGGTGTAAAAAGCAAAATAAAAATAAACAAAGTAATTAAAATCGAAAGTTGAAAGATGAAAACAATAAGAGAGAGAAGATCAAGGAATCCTTCTTCGTTACGAAAACAATGAATCAAGTTATGTTCTATTCTACTTGTTATTAGTCACAAATTATCACCAACCGTAGGTAAAGCAGCCTAGCTCAAGTGCTAAACCCCTAAATCCCTTATATCACCGGACACGGAAGTTCTCGACTACCGGATTCTAATCACCTAGCCACCTAGAATTAGCTCAACCTAGATGTAACTTGGCTCATGCATTATGTTTTGTGAATTTCTTAGGTTGATATTAGTAGTTAGACTCTTAGCTCAAGGTCTACTTGCTAACGTTGTTTCTACACACAATTGCTCCACGGAATCCCTCCGCAAGGTCTCGTGTTTGCTACTTATGTAAAAAGTCAAAGAACGATTACTTATCCCCTAACTTTCACTAGCTTTAGATCGAATTAACAAATTAATTTAGTTGGCCACCCAAACAATCTATCAATCAATCATGAGTGTCTTTAAGATCACTCCTATTAGTAAAAACAAGCGATAATTATGTGAAAAACTTCAAGATAGAATTTGAAAACAAAAACTCAAATCATGTTAAGAACTAGGAATTCATCCTCAATCAATAAGAAATTTAGCTACTCATGTTTTTGAAATTCACACAAATAATAATTATTAAAAGAAGAAGTTTCAAATTCACACAAGTAATTTAAAAAGAAAAATCTTAGAAAAGCAAGCAAAAACACAAGTGTTGTGTGTGTAGAGAGGTGTGTGTAGAAGTTGTAGAAAACTTCTCTATTTATAGGCTTCAATATTCTCCAAATCTTCCAAGGATTAGAATCCTTTTCCTTTTGCAATTCAATTTCCAAATCAAGCTTTTCTCAACTCTTCCACCTTCTCTTTCCAAATTTGAGTCCAATTCTCCATCCAATTCTAAGCCCAAGTCTTCATACCCATGAGAGAAGTCCATAGAAAGTTCTGGAATTTTGCTCGCCGGAAAATCGGGATTATGGCCTTAATCCGGCCGGAATTGTCATGCCGCCACACTGAAAAGTTCACCGTCGGAGAATATTCGACGGAATATTCCGTCCGGTCTCTTCCGTTAGGACTAACGGTCAAAAAGTCGACCGTCACCAAACCAAGTTAGTCACAGTGTCAAGGGTCAAGGAGAAGGAGTGATCGAGTCGAACCGAGTCGGCTAGCTAACTCGGCTGACCGGTACTAGCCAGTGCTACTTGCCCAGGCCAAATCATTGCGGACACAATCATTGTGCATGACCAGCCATAATGGCTATGCACTTTTCTCATCTCAGTAGCCCACTTCTACCACCACCAACACAAAGACCATCATTGTCTTGCAAGCCCCGCCATTATTCACAGTTCCACCTTGATCCTTGCACTTAGCCCCGTTTCGCAATCTTAGTCACTTCTTGTTGCAAAATCAGGCCCGCAACTACATCATACATCTATGTTATTACATCCATCTTCAATCGCAATTTGTTGCCAAAGCACTAGCTTCTACCAACAAATCCATCGAACCTCAACAAGATCACAAACCTATAGCTCAGACCGCAATTCATCCACTCAAAATTCAACCACGTAACAATCCCCTGGCACTTCATCCTTACATTGCAAAGATCAACAAAGCTGCACTACTGCAAGCTCGGGCCATTGTATTGCCACAGTTCCACTGCAATGCCCCGAGCCACCATCTCCAAATCGGTTACCTCCAATTATCACTTGCAACATCTCCATCTCTCGCTACCGGCTATGTTGGCCCCATCTTCTCATATATTCTCTCGCATTTGCACTATCATGTCACTTTGCAGCCCAACTCAACCAACTCTTACTGGCACAACAATGAACCAAAGAATAACTCCAAATCTTCCCTTGCCATCACAAATCAAGCCCCATTTGCTCTCACTCAAACCATCAACACCAGTATTCCTAGCATACATCTAGGTTCACTACCCGCCACCAACATTCCACCAAAGCCTCGGGCACAACCATTATCATAATCTCAACCTTGCCTCACACAGAGTTAACCACCACTACCATTTCCACACCGCACATCATCGAACCGATTGGAACCAAAGATCAACTTCTCCCGAGACTTCAACCAACAAATCCTAATCGATTCAAACAACTTCGAAACCCTTAATTAGCCATAACCCATCTCTCGAATCTCGAGCTAATCCATTTCCTCACCACCAACAACGGCATCAACTCGAATCATAGGTCAACCAAATTTCCATCTACTTTTCAAGTCCTAAATCACCTTCAACAAAGACCATTTCCTTCAATTGAATCTCAATCTCACCGAGATGATCTCATAAACCCATCTCTTCTTCTTCATCTTGCTTCTTTCAAGACTTCGTGCTCGAACCCTAATCTCATCAGCTACCTCCCGATCTCTCCCTCGATCTCTCTCAGCAGAGTAAGAAAGAATGGTCTTCTCTTCTCTCTCGGTTCAGGTGTAAAAAAAAATGATTGGAAATAATGATTTCTCGAGTCTAGGGTTGGGTAGAAAGCTAGGTTTGGATCCGGGTTAAGGTTAGGATCCGGGTACGGTTAGGGTATGGGTAGATGGCTTAGGGTATGGGTGGATTCAAACACCCATCAAGTACACCCCAAGTGCTATTCTCACTCACTTCTTTTGGATAAGGGACACCTCTTTGACCTCCCCTTAACCTTGGCTGGGCTCCCTATAGTATTCCCTCCTTGGTGAAATGACAATTTTACCCTTTTGGCTCAAATAGGGTGATTTCTTCTCCTTTCCCTCCGTGTGATTCCATAGTAGCTACAAAACTCAAAACAAGCGTAAAATACATAATTTACACGAAAAATAGCAAAGAAAGCATAAACTACTAGATAGTAAATTAGGTGTATTCTACACCTATCAGTAGATTGTGTCCAACTTATCATAAAGATACTTACGATTTGTTGAGGGGACAATCTATTGTGGCTAGCGTGCTCGATCCGGTGTTTCATTTTTAGATACTCAACCAAAGCATTTAGGATGATGTCGTGTCGTTGCTCGATTTGTTGAGCAGTTGTTCCTTTCGGGTTACCGTAATGGTGAATAAATTTGTTAAAAATCTTCAACCACATGGAATCCCGCGTGCTGCTATCTATAGTTGAAGGACGAGTTTCATAGTACCATGCTTGGGTGATTGCTAAATCCTCCTCCGAGTCAAACGATGCCATTGGTTGTATGGTGGATTAGGTACTATACTAAGCTATTTATTGATAATTATTCTAGGGTTTAGGGTTTCAAAGTTCAGAGGCTCAAGGAGATATATAAGAAGACGAGTTTATGGCTTCTGGGTCCAATAATTAGCTCTCTTTATATAGAGAAAAACGTCAACGACTAGTTTTGTTAAAAATCGCCAAAACCGGCATTGTAGTTATGGTGAAAGGGATGCCGACATATACATCCGGCACTGTTTATGATAAGCTTACAATGCCGGTACTAGGAAATTTTTTAACAGAGACTGAGACCAATATGCAACCAATACCGGCATGGTTTCAAAACACTTTGACACGCCGGTAAGGGAACCGGCATTCAATCTATAATAACGACTATGCCGGTAGTTGATAAATTAAAAACAAAAACGGCTAGTTTTTTGGAAAATAAGACCGTTGGAGAATTAGCTCTATATAATATCCACATTCCTTTGGAAAATTCTACACAAACCAGCAACCAAATAACAAAAATCATTCTCTCAAGAAAGCAAGCACGGTTAAAGCTTCACAAAGGATGGGGGATTCATCATCTTCCTCTATTTGCCGAGTAAGTAGATTTACTAACAATATGATCTTCACTACTATGACCCACAACTAATATAATCTTCTCTTACAGATTCATCATTGCAAGTGTCAAATTTGCAAGTCACCTTCTCATCTAGCCATGGATTGTCCTTTTATTTATCCAAAGTGTAGAAGCTGTGATGGGACACGCCGGTTTTGGATTGCAAAAACTGATGATGCTGAAAATGGAAGAATTTTTCTAAGGTGTTTGAATCACCCAAAGTGCGATGAGTTTCAATGGCTTGACAAAGCTGTTGAACTAGAATGGTACCACAAGGGCCAATGCAAGCCTATCGATGGGTGTGATGGGTGTTATATGAAGGGAAAGGAATATGTGGAAAGAGAAGAAGAACCAGTGAAGATGATCCTTGACACCCCCATCCCGGACGATGTCTTCGAACAGATTCGGGAAAGGCTCAAAGGTTCCGCAATTGTTGAAAAGGGATGGAAATATATTATCTTTAACCAAATGTAATTCATTCCATGTTTTTTAGCATGTTTTAATTTAAAGTTTCAAATCCTATGTAATAGATTATTTAGGAATGAAATAAAAGAGCATTTGAAATGGATTTATACTCAAAACTGGCAGAGTACCGGCATAGAAGCAACCCAAATTACAGTGCCGGTTTTCTGTCAACTATGAAAATTTGAAAAAAAATCATAAAACCGGCATAGAGTGTAGAAAATATGACTATGCCGGTACCTTCCAAAAAGTATACAGGAACTTGAAATTTTTAATCTTCTTGTTCCGGTATTATTTTCTAAAACATTTCACTGCCGGTACTGGAAACCGGCATTGAATTGTAATTATCGTGCATGCCGGAACTGGTACCGGCGTTGTTGAACATAAGCTTATCCATGCCGGAACTAACAGTCGTAAATAAATCTTGCAAAAATAACCTTTCACTAGAAATCTAAACATGTTCAACATAAACGAAACAACTGGATTCTGCTTAAATGTTCTTAATCCAGGTATCATAAACTAAAAGCAAACCAAACAACTAAAGAGTTAACCACGAGGTACAAACCAAAACAAGTTTAGAATTTTTCAAGACGTAACAACCACCATTGAAAAAAAGAAACACAACTAAAGAGTTAATCACTTGGTCCTTTGCTTCTTTTGGGCCGGTTTCTTCTTAGTTTCCCCGAACAAAGCTTTTGCACTAGGGTCGGTTTCTTCAATTCTATCAAGCTTTTCCTCGAATTCCTTCATTTCTTCAAGGGAAAGCGCCTCTCCTTCCTGGTACTTGCAACCCAACATCTTCTTTAAGTTTCCAAGCCGACGCCGCTAGTTTAATATACAAAACACATAATTAGTATACATATAAGATTATGTGTATATTAAACGACGAAGCAATTAACAATACTTACAAGCAATCCAACGGTGTTATTAAGTTGAGTCATCGTAGGTGGTGCCTGTGCGGTAGCTGGAACGGGAGGGTTTTTCTGGGGAGGAACTTGGACGTCATCTGGCCGGACGACATAAGGATGTGACCATTCCGGGTAATCTTCCATGTATTCGGCATCAACTTCATCACCGTTTTCAGCAATCTCCAACTTTTCCCACTGATTCATATCTACCAAACGACGTGGTTCCCTATCCCTCCAATCTATGGGTTCCGGTTTTGGAACATACTCTACATGCAACCTATTTGGAGTTGAATAGCACCGAGAAAGGTCGAGATCAAAACATTGAAAACAGGCCGTCTGGAAAAGTGCTAATTGCTTATATCCAAGTTGACGCATCACACGCGTAGTATTAGCCATAACGTATCCTTTTGGGTAGAACAACGGCCCATGGTAAAATGCAACGTTACCAAACCTCAAAACCTGGCGGTTTCCTCTAATCTCCTTGTAAGGGTCGAACACAACATCTTTGGTACTCATTGCGTCTAAAGACAACCTCATATCGATCAGTCGACCTATGTTATCGGGCTTTGGAGTATTGTTGAACTCGTATCTCTTAGCTATAGGCGTATCGGGCTCTGGAAGGTCTATGATCTTCAAGGACGGGTAGACCTTGAACAAGGTTGGGAAGTGTTCATAAGCCCACACCTATTCCAATGTGAAGCAATAAGTTTTGTTTCTAAGTTCACGATAAAATTACACATGAACAATATACATAATAACATAAGTTTATGAACAAATTTACCTGAAGTAGAGTGAAATTCCCGACAAATTGGTTGGTTTTAGCCTTAGAGGCCCTTCTCATCTCCATCATCAAATGTGCCATTACCGCCGTGCCCCAAGAATATCCATAGACATCTCCCAACGGATCCAAGTACTGAAGGTAGTTCGCACTAACCCTGTTGCCATTGGTGTCTGGGAATACCCTAGTGCCCAAGATGTATAACAGGTAAGCAGCGACAATATAACGAATTTGTTTAGGGTCCCATCCATCCTCCAAACTTCTTTTCTTTGTGTTTCCAAAATTCCTCCTCAGCAGCGTCAACTTGATTGTCTTTGTCTTACCAGACGTGGATTCATAAAAGCTCTCCACAGAAGTTTTGTAGTCCCAACCAAACAGCTTGTTAGTCAGACCGTGCAACGTCGACCATTCTAGGTCAAGAGACTCAACTCCTTCTGCAATTGATTTGCTGATAACATTCAAGCCTAGAATGTTCTGAGCATCTTAAGGGATGAATGTCATCTCCCCAAAAGGGAAGTGCATGGTATCGGTTTCACCATGATACCTTTCGACGAAGAAATTGACAATAACAGAATCAGGCTTCACATAATTTTCAACCAAAGCATATAAACCAGAATCCTTTACTATTGTTTGGACCTCTTCACATTCCTCGGACAAATCCCAACCATCCGAGGCTTGGTTTCAGCAAACACGCACATCCTTCTTATGATCCTACAATTAGGAGAGACAATACAATTAAGAGATTTTACATAAATACACAACAATACATATGTACAAGATAGAAAATGCTTACATAGGTTTGATAGATAGTATGAGCCCATGAGTGCTTGTATCCAAATAGTATTTTTGGTTCCAGAGCTTCGCCCCAAATTCTACCCCGGTCCAGTTCAGGTATCATGTCATCAATGTGAGGAAGGTGAGAACCCTTAACTTTCACTTTGACGTTGCCCTTCTTGCCATTGCCTTGTGTTGGTTGTTGACTTGGGCCACCAACTTCGGTTTGGCTTACTAATTGACTTTCCTCTTCATCATCTTGCTCATCTTGAACACCGTGCTCACGGTTTGGAAGACGACTACGATCACCACCACTCTCCAAAATTATCCCTCTTATACCAGCCCCCAAACGAATCTTACGACCTTCATCTTTCCCTCGAGGAGGCAGAGACTGAGGAGTATCAAAACCGTCCTTCCTTCTTCTCTTAGGGACATCATCTTTATTTTTTGTTTTTTAGCTTCCTTTGCTTTTGACCTATATCGTAAGCACACAGAAAGCAATGAATATAAGACAACTCACCATCAGTTCTAGTACCGGCATTGATTACCTTAAATTAAACCACGCCGGTACAATGATCCGACAGTAAACATTGACTATCGACAGTGTCGGTAATGAGTACCGGCATTTAAATGCAACATAAAATATGTGCCAGTATTCTTGACAATTTTCCTGTATGTTTTTAGTACACTACTGGCACTGTCGATACATTAGAAAAGAATGCCGGTACTAAAAACCGGCATTGAATGAAACCAAAAATCCATGCCGGTACTGGTGACAAATTCATAAACTCTCCTGTACGTTTTAAGTCCACTACCGGCATGATCGAATTATTACAAATGAATGCCGGTACCTAAAACCGTCACTGTATTCATCCTTGATTTAATGTCGGTAGGGAAAATTCAGTTTCTGGTGAATCTGGGGTTGGAAACTGGTACTGTATTCATCCTAGATGGAATGCCGGAACACATAAACCGGCACTGTATTCATACGAATTTCAATGCCGGTACTCTCTGAAACTCAACTGTTTGAGTTAGGTTTCGCGATTCTAACCTAAACCCAATTTAAACACCTACAAAGTAGTTTTAAATGACTTACCTTCTCACAGAAGCCATATATTTGAGTAGTTGATCGTCAGATAACGTTCACTACAAGAAAACTTGGCTTTAACGACTATTTTCTTACCAACTACAGTCGGCGGAGCACATCAGCGACAATTTGTTGTAACTAAAACCAACTTAGGTAGGTAGAAACCTCTAACCACCAGTTTCCCAGCAACGACAATAAGTGGAACTCTTTAGCAACAATGACTTAACAACCGAAATATCGTATTTGTTGTTATTACCTATTAACCACCATGATTGGGCAACCAAATTTTACCTTGGAAGGTATATATTTTTTGTGACTCTTTTTGATCACTAAAATAATGTGTTAGTAGACACCTTAACCAACCGTCAAAATTTTGGCGTTGTTAGTAGCTTTCAGCCACAAGAAGTTTGCCAGCTACAAATTACAGTAGAAGGTGAATATTTCAAGCCACTATGTGTATCCACCAAGTCAGTTTGTTTGTAGACAGTTATACCAACCCATTAGTTTATTGTTGTAGTTAGGGGCTTTCAACCACCATAATATAACAACTACTTAGTTTGATGGTTTACTAAGCCTGCAAAGACATTAGCGTTCAAAAGACTTCTTCTTTTGTAGGCAAGATTTTTTTTTGGCGAGTTTATCGCCAGAGCATCTAAGTGATCGAAATGCATTGCCTTATTTTTTTAAAGAAACAAATAGCACTACACCAACATGAGTATTTAGGAAGAAATCTTTGGTCCCTGAACACAATAAAATCTGCTTTATTTCATATCTGGCTTATCGAAATGTATATTGGAGGTGAATATCTAGCAACGTGAACCAAAATATGCCTTGTCCTGTATCAGATTAGTCGAAATATATATGCAGAAACTCTGAATTGGCGAAGTTATCCGATTTTCCGAGACTCATTATTCATTCTTTGGATTCACTCTCATTCTTATACATTTGTCATATTTGTGTCTAGTTGAAAATTGATAACCATATTTTATTCTTACTCCCTCCGTCCCAAATTAATTGAGTTATTTGTAGTTTGCACAATTATTAAGGCAAGGAGAAAAGGGGAGTATGTTTAAGCATTTATTACAATTATACCCTTATGGATGATAATTAATAAAACTTAGAATTATACCCTTATGGATGATAACTAGTAAACTTAGAAATGATTTATCTCTTAAACTATACTACGGTTTTTCGTAAACTTTATACTGTTAAAAAATATTTTAAAACGCCAACGAAACAAAGATAAACATGACTATCAAATTAGGTATATTTCTTATAGTAACAATAATCAATTAAAATGATAGTTTTAGAAATATCCTCTTGATTATCAAGATAGCCCAATTATTTGTGAGACAAAATTTAAAACCAATTAACTCAATTAATTTGGGACGGAAGGAATACTATTTTTTTATTTTTTTACCGAGCTTATGGACCATTAAATTTGGTGCGTTACGGGTGAAAACAAATGTCAATCCATAGAAATATTCTTCCCAAATACAATACCCGTTATAAAACCTGTCGAGATTGGGGTATACCCATTTTGTTCCCATCCAAAGTAGTGTGCTAAGGGGTGTCTAAAAGGTGTTAAAAGACCAAATTGCCCATACTAAAAAACCTTGCCGACCAAAACATATAAAAAAAAAAAATCAAAATCTTTCTTCTACACTCTAACTATACTTGTGAAATAAAAAAAAAAAAAAAAAAAAAAAAAACGAAGAATCAAAACGAACCAAAAGTCGGCAGGGTATTTTTTGTCGACCTTGCCGACCAAAATATAGCGGCAGTGTATAAGGTTGAATAACATGCCGACTTTTCATTTCTGAATTTAGCAATTACAGGTCGGCAAGATATCCATCTCTATACCTTGCCGACTAAAATATAGTCGGCAGGTTATGAAATTAGTACCTTGCCGACGAATCATGCATTTGTAACACCTTCTATGTATGTCAAAAATCTTATAGTCGGCAGGGTATTTTTTATCGACCTTACCGGACAGATATAGTCGGCATGTTCTTCATTCGCAGACCTTGCCGGCCAGATATAGTCGGCATGTTCTTCATCCGTAGACAATGATGGCTGTAATTGGTCGGCATCTTATTAAAACGTATACCATGCCGGCGGAACATAGCCGGCACCTTATTCAAACGTCGACCTTGGCGACCTTTCACATTTTCAGAACAATTTTTTTTTTGATCCAAATCGAACTCATAAGACGGGTTAAAGACTACTGAATTCATAATTTCAAAATTTTAATTTAAACTCAATTAATTAACCTAATCAGAATTTTAGTGTTAATTAACCAAGAGCATATTAGCCATTTAGAAAATACAAGGTTAAGGGGTGGCTTGGTTTTACTTTAAAATGACCCTATTTTGTCTTATTGGGTATACCCCAATTAGTTTGGGTATACCCCAATCAAGCCGGGTTATAAAAAACCAACCATCATTTTTTTAAACAAGGAGAACCGTTCGATAGGTTTTCTTTTGGACATGTGGCAAGATGTTAGTTTCTGGATCTTTGTGAACCAATTAGATTTGCGTTGAAGAATAATCGTCCAGCTCTGCTATATTTTATAAATGTAAGTAAAGGTAGACGTGGGAAACATACTATAAAAACAAAAAAGAGAGAGAAAACAAAAACCTAACCTTATATTCATCTTTATCTCCGTCCTCCCTCTCTTTCTCCTCACCAGAAACCTAAACCAAAACTGTAACTTCATTTCTCATCCACGGAACAAGTCATGCAATCTGCGGCTTCATTTTCTACAGTTTTCGATCTATTGGTGTATTAAGGAATAAGATGTTACAATTTTGTTCTGTTCTGAGATCTTCGATTTTGCAGGGTAAGAATACTTATCTCTTTGATTTTTTTTCAATCTTTGCATATTTCGGTTTCGGTTTTATAGGTATTTCTGTTTGTTTGTATATTTTTTGTCTTGATCTTGTTAATATACCGAGTGTGTTTGGTGTTGTCTGATTTTTAGACTGTTTTGTTACTGAGCAAGTATGATTTTGGTCTTGTTTTGTTTGTTCTGAGTTTTGGTTAATGTTTGTACTTCCGATTTCTTTGAGTGAAAACGAGTTTTTATCAAATCTGAGCTTGTTTTGGTTGTTTACCCTAATTTAATTTTGCTAATTAAGTATGGATCTGCTTTTATGTTGATAGTTCTGAGTTTGTGTCGTATTGCTACGTGGAATTTCTCCGATTTGAATCTATTTTTTACGGAATCTGAGCGTGTTTAGGCTCTACGTGATTTATAGTAGTGGAATTGATTTTTTTTTCTCCAAACTTGAGTATGATTTTGGTCCTGATGCTGTTTATTTACCCTACATCTGCAAATTTATTCAAATGGTCATGGGTGATATGTGTATCTGGCGGATTTTGTTGGTTTGGATAATTTTGTTGGTGGTTTGAATTGAAATGAATTTGATCATGTATTTGTTAGGTTAAGAAGAAAATGAAAACCGAACCAGGGTCTTTTGATTTGGGAGGACCAATGCTTTCCTTGGCAAATAAGTTTGAAAATGGAAATCAAATGGTTCAGTTCAGCAAATAACCTAACAATCTCTACAACATTAACTCCTTTAAACACTCAGGTAAAGACAATAACAACTAGTCTTGTGCTTTGAGTTATGATTTGTTTTTTTTTTTTTTTTTTTTTTTTTTTTTTTTTTTTTGATTTTTTTTAAGTTCAAACTGATGGAACAGGTTCAGGTGTTGATCAAACACCTGAACTCTACTGGAAGATATTTCCCACCAATTGCTACTGATGAAACTCTACTGTGAGAAGGTGGCATATTAAAGATGTAAGTTATTTGGTTTTTTTGTTTATTTTTTTTAGTTTGTTTTTGTAGTGGTATCGCGTGTCACGTTGATAGGTTTGTTTGGTTGTTGTTGTAGATTCTTATGTTCTTCAAGAAGGCCCAGTTACTGGTAGAGCAGTTGATATTATTGCTTGATATCACTGCTGCTGCTAATACTGCAGCTGAAGTAGCATTGATACTTGTTAGAGCTGGCAAAGAGGCAAACATATAACATGGAATGTGCAACGAGAATCTAACAATTTATGTTATTTAGGATATACATATACATTCATGCTGGTAAATAACTTGCGGATGGTTATTTGTTTAGTCCTTTTTGTGATTAAGAAACTATATATATATTATATTAGTTGTAGTCTTGAAGCATTCCTCAAACGAAAAATAAATCTCCAATCCTTTTTGGTTCTTTTAATTGCAGGTAGCTTCTACTCTGTAGCGGAGGTTCTTACAAATCAGCACGGTGAGACAACTGATTTGTATGACATCGTTCTTATATTTGTGTCTTATGCTTTAGTAGTACTTACTGTTGCCATAACTGTTCGTAGGCACTAAGATTTGAGAACCAAAGTCTCTGATGGAAGCTGTGTGTAACTAAACTGGTAGGGTTATTTGGAAGGGAGAATTTAGAAGATGAGAGGATTTCGTATGGAACATATGACAACAAGGTAGTCGTGAAGTATGTGAGAGATTATGATGCGTAACTGTCATCTTAAGAACCTTGACTTCATGAGAAACTGGAATTTGGGTACCTTACTTTATCTCTCTCCTTTTAGTTCTACTCGTTGTGTGGTAGCTGTTAGCATATTAGAAACAAATGAAACTTGGCTAAAATTAGTACTTGCTGGTTAAATGATTTAGTTTTAATCTTTCTGTAACTTACATTACTAGTAGAGAAAAGCATCGCATGTGCACAAGTTAACATTTATGTAAGCTTTCAACTGGAATACTGAACTTTTGCAATGGCATGCCTTGGTGTAGTGCGATGGCAGTGTTATTGTGTGATGAGTAAAGTATCAACATGAGTACGCAGTTAACCGTCACCGTCATTCTTGCTTCCGATGTATGGTTCTCTTTTGCTCAAGTAATTCTCTGTTTTGCATCCTTTATTTTTTGAGGTGTTGTACTGTCAGTCATGAAATATGCTTGAGGGATGGATACATTGTTTACTGGAGGCACAAAGTATGTACTTATGGTTTTCATAGCGATGTTCATTTTAGGGATATACCGTCTAAACAATTTTAGTTTTTTTTTCTTTGTCGATCTGAATTTGGGGCTTTGAATATTGTTGTAGGGAATTGAAGAAGTAAATTTTAATGTTTTGTTTCTGCTGTTTTCATTACGATGGGAAAAGTGGAGAGGGATTATCACAAAAATCTGGTGGGCGGTAGATCCCTTGCATAGTTCTCTGCCAGATTTAAGTCCAATTGCAAAACAGAAAACTACACATCAACAAACGGTAATAAAATATACATTTGTTCCTCACATTTTTAGTTCTACTTTGTCCAAAGATCACGGTTGGAATGTAGAGTCTTTGTATGTTGTAGGGAACTGAAGAAGGGAATATGTTGTCGTATTTCATCTATCTGTTCTTGTTTATCTGCAGATACTAATTCAAACATCTTGGATGTGTTATCTTCATGTTTTAGGCAAAAGAGAACTTTTCTCAGTACAGACTAGGTTCTGTGAATGACTCAAGCAGACATCTTAAGCTTTGAAAGTGTTGTCTAGGTTACTAATTGTTAACGCATCACATCATATAATGGTGTCTCAAACATCGAGGGTGTTTGCTATTCCAGGAGTATTGATCACTCTACAGAGCGAAAGAACAAGAGATTTAGAATGCCATTAAGTTTGGAACTGGTAACTTTGTTTACCCTGTCTACTGTCGTATAGGTAGAACCGGTTTCCCTACCACAAGCACTCTTCTATATGCTGGGGAATTTTTTATTTTTACTGAGATCTTTTGCATCTGATTTGCATGTTTCAAAAATAAAGGAAATTAATTTGCAAATGGATGGTAACATGATAGTGCAATGTGATCATTATTGCTGTTATTGCTATTGCAGAGAACACTCAAGATGGGGATCCCCGCTGCAGTTGAAGGTGTTCCTTCAGAAACATTATCCAATCATTTTCGTAGTGAGAGCTTAGCTAGGTAAAGAACGACCAGACAATCACCCTACTCAATCACTGCTTAGGCTCGTGTGTCCTCTATATACATCATAGTTGGATGTTTTGAGTACATTTTGGGATATTTTGGATGTAATAGATGGCGAATTTATGAAATAACATAGAGAGTAATTTTTTCCCAAATCTGCCCTTATTAATAGCTTCCTAAAAATTTAAATCACCTAGTTTTTAGTTTCAATATTTAGTGTAAATTACGAATCCCGTTGTAATTTACTTGGGATAGAGTATTTATCATCCATGGAGTGGATTGAAAAACTAGAATAAGTATCCATCTACTAATTTCAATGAAAATAAATATGGTATGGTAAATTTGAGAAAAAAACTTAAACACTCATCTATTTTGGAACATAAAAAGAACCCTAAAAAAGCAAGTAAAATGGAACGGAGGGAGTATATTTTTTTATACACTACCCTCTAGCAACTCAAATCTGCAGTGGGACAGGACTTTGAGAAACACTAATAATGCCTTAAACCAAATGAATTTATAATGGCTCAAACCTATAAGTAGCCGAATTAACCATGCAGGTTGAGCTTTTCACCGACTCTGATCCGACCAAAAAGCAGATGGCTAGAAACCTTGACCAACCAATAGCTGGTGGCTAGAACACTTGAACTAACTGTAAAAACAACGGCTGAAATACTTATCCAATGTACACCACAGAAGTTCAAACTCTTGAGTAACTAAAATTCAGTGGGAGGAGACTCTCTTCCGTCGAGACATGTTGCTATTAAAACTCTCCACCAGCAGCCACAACAAATAAAATGCAGCAAGTTGAATCCTTTAGCGACTCACAACGTTTTATAATGGGCCGCCTTTACCAACAGCGTACAAGTCTTCAGCCACCAATACTTCTGTTAGTTAAATATTTCACCAGCAAAGTATTTTTATTCTCTACCAACTAAATCAAATGGTTACCGAAGAATTGTGACAACTAAATTTTGAGTCGCCTCAATGTAGTTGAAAGATATCTATTCCAGCAGTATGGTTGGTACATATCTTTAGCAAAGCAGCCTTTAGCAACAACGCCTATCTGTTGCCGTGTTGGTTGCTATAGAGCTCCACCCATCAAAAACCACCCTCTACCGACTGAATCCGTGAGGTCACTACAGCCCAATTTTCTTGTAGTGGTTGCTTCTTCGTGTTCTTGCTCTTGAGCAATCTTAGCAAGTCTTTCCGCCTGTTTTTGTTGAGCAATCAATGATGTTGAGTTCGATTGGGCATTTGGTTTCTTTCGTGGAGGCATTGTTTATGATTCATGTTGGTTAATCGACGAAGAACGATGAAAAAAAAAAATTCAGAACCTAACCCATACTATGCCGATACTGATTTAGGTAAATGGGGATATATGAATTTGGTTTTTGATTTTAATGTTTTAGTAGAAAGGGTATTCTGGTCTTTTCATAATGTTTTTTAATTAACCAAAGGGTATTTTAGTATTTTCACACCCAAAGTCACCCCTTAGCAGACACCATGGGTTGGGAGAAGTAATCAATATCCCCCAATTCCTTTTTATATCCCCAATTTCGCGTTCTTTTTTTTATCGGTCAGGGATGTTTGAACATACTTAAAACCGCAGGTTATTCCGTGTCGGACATTAATATTATGGGGATTGTGTAATTTCATTTATATGCAGCATGGGTGTGCTTGAACTCATTGTAGTTATTAAATTGTCTGTTTAATTTATCTGCCTTTCTACTCATATTGCACAGTTGGCATTGTTACAATAAGTATTGGGCTAACATTTTAAGTTATCGCTATACAGGATGAGAGGTTGAGGAAAGCTGTTGAATCTTTCAAGGGAAAGAATTGGAAGAAAATAGGTTGGTTTGTTTCTTGTTTTTTATCTGTTTTCGTTGCATATCAGAAGTTATGTTAGTTGGCAAGACGTAGAAAAGCAGACCAATAAAGCATTTTAGTCGGAGATGTAGATACATGTAAAAACGTATGTATGCTGAACTCGTACAATGCCATTTTCTTCTCAGTCCTGCTTTTCAGTTATGAAGCTTTGTAGTAATGCAAGTCAAAAAAGACTATTTTCTTTAAATTCCAAATTTTTTTTACCATTTAAAGAAGATCTGATTTAATTACCATATTATGGATTAGTTCTAACTAGGCAGTTTTTAGACTCTGATTTGTGAACATACGGGTTACTAATATTGATCATCTATCTATGCAGCTGCTAGTTTACCTCATAGAACAGAAGTGCAATGTCTGCATCGATGGCAAAAGGTTCTTCATCCGGACCTGGTTAAGGGACCATGGATCCTAGAGGTTTGACACCAAGTCCGTTCTTTAGCTCTAATAGTTTTCAGGAAGCTTCCAATTAAACTTACGTCTTGCTTTCTCATGTTTCTTTCAGGAAGATGATAAAATCATGGAGTTGGTCTCGATGTATGGACCCTCAAAATGGTCCCTTATAGCAAAAGAGTTGCCAGGTCGCATAGGAAAGCAATGTCGAGAAAGGTAACCACATTGAGCTGTTAATATATTGCAACTAGATTGTATTCAGCTAAGTGGTCATTCATTGCGTACTGTCAGATAGTCATGGAAATTAATATGTGCAATTTCAGATGGCACAACCATTTAAACCCGGAGATCAGGAGAGATGCTTGGACCGTGGAGGAAGAAGTTGCACTCATGAATGCCCACCGTTTATATGGAAACAAATGGGCGGAAATAGCAAAGGTTTTACCTGGGAGGTACTACTTCGGAACTTTCTTCACAAAAACTACTTGACTTGACATTATCTCCCTCCCTCCCTCCATCTAGGAAACAATATACTCCCTCCGTTCTACTTTAGATGATGTTGTTGGAGTTTTCACGTAGATTAAGAAATAAAGAGAGATAAAAAGATTTCCCATCTATACCCTTAAGAAAATTCTTCAAACATTAATTGCTATTAGTGCATTAAAAAATAAACTTATAGTTCCAAGACAAAATGTTAGGGTATTATTGATAGTTTTGTGGAAAAATATGAAAACCTTCAAGTATTGTGGAACAAGAAAATAACCCTAAAACATCATCTAAAATGGAACGGAGGGAGTATTTATTGACGAGATCTATCTTTGTTGTTCAAATTAAAGTTCATAATTTGTGTTCTCTATTCGTTCTCAGTTACAGTTTTGTTCTTTTGTGTTTGTTTTTTCGTCCATGAAATGGCTTGATTTAATCTCGATGTAGTAAAGCATATAGAAATCCAATTTTAGTATGATTTATACAACTTCACACAACTAGACAAGGCAAATAAAAGATACACCTAACAATATCTAGGATATATACAACAAGAAATATATATGCAGTTAGAACCAAATAACAACACAATATTTTCAAGATCTATAATAGCTTGACCATATCTTAACACATCTGTCGATCTAAAAATAAAAAAGAAAAATGTTATAACGGAAGAAAAATGTTTGATGTTGAAACTCATTTGAGATTCTGAATTTATTCACTCCTCGATTTTGGTTAAAAATTACAACTGAACTGCTACCTGTCCTGACCATGGTTAACTACTCGCCATGGACCAATTATTACAGGGTCGGCCCTGGACCACTGATGCTCCATGAATGAATGAAAACCTATAATTGAGGCCACAAGATTATTCTTTGAGGGCTGCATTAGGATTCGAATGTCTTAAATATGGATGGGTGTGAAAGGATAATTGTCCCATATTGTTAGTTTCCGCATCATGAACTTAAATATAATATGGAAGGGCCGCTTCACTCATTGCCAATTGGTTTTAAGTTGGATGTCCGCAGACTAATAATAAGAGAACTTGTAGACAACTATAACTATTATTACATTGTCAAAATCACCTAAATCTATATCTATCTATAACTATTCAAAATCACCTTTTGTAAATCTATATCTATAACTATTCAAAATCACCTTTTGTAAATCTATATCTATAACTATTCAAAATCACCTTTTGGTTAACGAAACATAGATCTATAACTATTCAGAAAAATGAACTTCAAATCTATTCTTCTTCCTTTCTATTTATCCCTTTTTTCTTATTCAAACGAAGATCCGTCTCCGAATCAAAATGATTTATAACAGGTCGAAACAAGCACCGGGCTTTGTTTTGTTTGCTCCATTAGTTTTAGAATTCAGTATCAACGCGTGTGTGGAACCCAAGCTCACCGTGTTTTTTATCTCTAGGAAATCAATTGCCTTTCTATTTTGCTTTTGTTTTATGTCACGTACTTTTTTTCTTCCTTTTGTTTGCTTTGTTGGATAGTGGTTTCTATCACTGGTTACTCGTTTAAGTTCTTTTTCTTTGTTTCCGGTGAAGTTTTATGTTACGATCACACTAAGAGGTTTGGTAATGGAAGATAATAATGGCTTGAAGGTGGGAACTGTCAGTGAGATACACGACAATGGTGATGGAAAGAAGAAGATGAATATGGTAAAAAGAGAAGATAAAGGGTTTACTGACGAACCCTAACGTCCAAGGCCTACAGAGAAGCCCTAACCTCCAAGCTTCAATCTTGCGACCTAAACCTAATAACAACACAGAGTGCCATTTGCTTTAACATATGGTAACCACACAGAGTGCCATTTGCTTTAACATCCATGTATAGTTGGGTGCAATCATAAACATTGTCGACTAAACACGAGTACCCAAAAATTGAATTGATTCTCTATCCGCTCCGATGGTGTTTCTTTGCGGTTTTAGATGGAAGTTCAACTGAGATGATCAAGATTCAGGACATAAACACATTGAGATAGCAGCCTTCCATATCTTTTAAAACAATCAACGCTATTTTTGCTTGAGTTTTATAAAGCAGCAAAAAGTAAATTAGCACCACCAAAGGTTTTGTTCATTATCTGGGCTACGCTTCACGATTGAGTACCTACAAGAAATATGCTACAAGGTAGAAGGGTTGATATTGCGTGCAATCCGTGTCCACTATGTAATGCTGCTGTAGAAACACAGGACCATCTATTTCTTAGTTGCAGCTGGGCATTATTTCTATGGAACTACTTTACGGCTTCTATACATGTTAACTGGGTGAGGGACAGAGATTTTGTTTCTTTACTGAAAGGTTGGAGATTGGATACTAGTTCAAAGAAAAAGAAAAATGTTTGGCATCTTCTGCCATTTGAAATAACTTGGGAGATATGGTTGGAACGTAACAACAGGGTGCATGGAAGAAGGATCAAATCGACAGATGAGTTGGTACAAGCTGTTATCTTAGATGTCTGTTTATGGAGTTCTTCGACAGAGATATTCAAAGATTTTTCTATGAATCAAATATTATATCAATGGGAGGATATTGTGAATCTGTAAATACTTTCTCTTTTTATTTCACGGGGATCCCTTGATCCAAATCTTGTAAATTTTTTTTCCCCTTTAATATATATATCATTTCTTCTTGAAGAAAAAACACGATTTTTGCTTTTCCTGTTTGAGTAGGCAAAAACTTCAAAAAGTTTCAATTTTGCATATAAGTCATGCACGTTAAAGTATCAGGCCTTAAATAACTTTCAATCTTGATATAAAAAGCCGTTAAAATGAGTTGTTTGTCGATTTCCCAATTTGCAACATTTTTTTTTTAATCATACCTGCAACATATTTATACACAACAACTTGATTAAATTGTTGATTTTTATGTTTTTTATTTTTGAAGCAAATATAGACCAAATGATAAAATATAGATAAAAGAAATCAGATGACCAAATGATAAAATTTACTATGACTTCATTGGGCTTAATCTTGTTCTTCTTTTTTTAATTAGGGAAGGAGAAAATAAAATCAGATTCCATAAATCAGGGAAAGAAGTCGAATAGTCGAACACGAAATTACAAAAAAAAAAAAAAAAAAAAAATAGACACTTGCCATCTCTTATACTTGTTGGCCTATGCGCAACGATGGCCCATAGTTTGGATGCACCGATAGATATGCTACTGCTAGTTCTGAGGGTTGGAGATTTTCCCTCACTTTAGGGGTCAATTTCTATGCGACCTAATGCGGTAACGTGTTCCATAACTGACCGTCTTTACGGATTCACATGTGTGATGTAGACGGCATTACACGTGGAAAACTGTAAAGGGTTATTATTTTGATGATTCATTATGGTGAAACCATGGATTTGAATTAAATGCCATGTGACCAAATTGGTCACTAACACCTAAATTGTAAAACAGAATCATAGTTGTATAACGTGGGAGTTGAGTCGTGACTCTCAAATGTTCACTAATATGAATGTGTTTTCGGTATAAATAAGGCTACCAAGTCATTATGAACCGGAAATGCTGTTGAAATTTGAATTTCCATGCTTGCTTGGGTGTTAATTGATATTCCAATGGGTGTTTAGACAAGCAATAGATAGGCAAATTCTAAAATGGATGGTTAATGTCAGTCAGACTTTTAATCAGGTAGACCCTTCTTTTCCCGGACCTGTAATTTTTTCCCGGACCCGTAACAATGTCACATAGTGCAATTTATTTTCCTAAATTTTTAGTGAGTAGTCATATGATATGGCTGACATATCTTTATTTGCATGCATATGGTTTATCGTTAATGAAATGGTTTGTTGAGCAAAAAAAGTTGGAGATATTTTCTAATCACGGAAAAAATTATTTTCATTCCTCGTAAAAGTGCTAGATTTTCCTTCAATCCTAGGATGGGAACACAACATTTGTAAATATAAAGGATAATCTCTAAAACACAACATTTGTACTAATTCAGATTGTTTAAAGTTTAAATGAGTTGGTAATACGTGGCTTCCCGGATTATTCGTCTCTTACACTCATTTAAACATTTGTACTAATTTGTACTAATTCATTCCTCTCTTACACTCATTTAAACATTTGTACTAATTAGTACATTCTATTAACATATATTTTGATTCTCAAGCCTAGGTTTGTAAATATAAAGGATAATCTCAGAAATTTTGATACAGCCCGGATTATTCCAAGCATTGGCTAATCCGTTAACATTATAGGCTTGAGTTTTGGGGTGAGATTTCTTCGCATTCCATTTCCTAGGTTATTGGTCTTTTGTGGGGCGGAGCCAGGTTTTAGAAAATGGGTGGGCAAGTTACCGATCAACACATATTTTAGGGGGTGCAAATGGGCTAAAATGCCTAAAATTTGGCTTAAATGGTCATAATTGGGCTTGGGAGCTGGTTGGACTGGGTGGGCAATTGCACACCCACCCTTCCATGTGGCTCCGCCCCTGTGGCCGCATATATGTCATTTGGTAACAGCATTTTCTTTTTAATATAACCTTCTCTTCAGGAAAAAAAAAAACAGCATTTACTAACCCCAACTTAATGACACTCCAATCTTGGTTTATTACTCAGCAAAGAATTCATATATAATGGCATCTCATTGGAAAATCTTATAGGCGCCTCTCTAAAAGTTTAAGTGTGGGTCTCAGTTTCTCAAGTAGATGAGTGCACCTGCATTCCATTACTTGTTACTAACTCTTACTGATAGGCGACTACATATGATTTTCATTGACAACAAATTGAGTCGAGATTAGCTAAGAATAAGATGGTATAGGTAATCTCAACGTTAATTTGAGTCTTAGAGAACCAAAAAGAACACAAATTATGAACCAAAGAGAATACAAATTAGGAAAACGCCTGCAATGTGGGACGAAAGGCAACCATTGGATGTGATGTGAAAAATTAGATTTTACTTCATTATTACAGCATTTACTAAAACTTATGACTACCCTGGTACGAGTCTCCATGTCAAGGCAACATTGTAAGGGCATAATAGACAGAAGGAAGAAAAACACCACCAACCACCACTAGTATTTGAGGTAGGCTTCATCAATGAATGTTGTAGATTCCTTCAAAACGAAGAAAAAATAATGTTGTAGATTGACTATTAGATTAGTGATTTCTGATTTCTAGGGAAAACTTTTAGTAACTTTTTCGTTGTTGTAGATGGATGGAGACTCCTCTGGCAGCTGGCGGCGGCGGTGGTGGTGAGCAGCCAATTTGCCGAAGAAACAGTGTGAAATATGGGAGATGCAAGAATGTTAGTGGTGATAATGAACTACAATATTGTGAATTCCATTACATAATTCGTACAGATTATTCAACAAACGGTACTTCTTTGATCACTTCAAAAACGGTTGAACCTGCGACCAAGAAGAAGAAGAACAAGGAGATGGAGAAGAAGAATCTTCCTCCAGATGAACAACGTTGTTGTGAATCTAATGGAAGATGGAGATGAAAGAATTTTAGGATGGGTGAAGAATCAGTTGGCAGAGTAAAGATTGAACAAAGAACACAAAGGATTAACGTGGTTCGGCTCTTTAAGCCTACATCCACAAGAGAAGAGATGATTCTTTTCTTATTAAGAATCTGTAACACAGTACAATGGAGATATGGGTACAGATATTACATATAGATGATAACCTTCCTGATATAGAGAAGATATGATCTGTTAAAGGGAGAAAGTTGTGTTAACGGTAAACTCTAGTATGGAAACAGTATATGCCAGTATCAATCTTCTCCTTATTTATCTCCAACACTCCCCCTCAAGTTGGTGCGTAGATGTCAATTGAGCCCAACTTGCCCAATATCTCTTTAATTTTAGCAGCGGATAGTCCTTTTGTAAATATGTCAGCCAACTGCAAAGCACTAGGAACGAAAGGCGTACTTATAACATTGGCTTTCAAGTTTTCCCGTACGAAGTGGCAATCAACTTCAATATGTTTTGTTCTTTCATGGAAGACCGGATTTGAGGCAATATGCATAGCAGCTTGGTTGTCGCAAAACATCTTGGTTGGTTGAGACGATGCAAAACCCAAATCTCGTAATAAGGCTCGGAGCCAAATTATTTCACAAGTCGTTAGTGCCATAGCTCGATATTCTGCCTCCGCACTAGATCTAGCAACTACATTTTGTTTCTTGCTCCTCCATGTTACCAAATTTCCACCAACAAAAGTACAATAGCCTGTTGTCGACCTTCGATCAACAGGGACATCCAAACCCCAATCTGCATCTGTGTAGGCTGAAATAGAAATAGAACGATGACCAGTAATAGAGCTATGTTCATTCTTACGCATCCACAAACCTCTTCCCGGTGATCCCTTAAGATACTGCAGAATTCTATTGACAGCATGCATGTGATGAACCGTAGGAGCATGCATAAATCTACTTACAAGACTTACGGCATAAGAGATGTCTGGTCTTGTAATGGTGAGGTATATAAGCTTTCCCACTAATCTTTGAAACTGACCACGATCAGGAAACAAATCACCATCTTCATCAAGCTTTGCCCGGCAATCGATAGCCGTCTCCGATGGTTTTATCCCTAAATTTCCCGTTTCCTTTAGTAAATCCAATATATATTTTCTTTGATTTATAAAAATACCTTTAGTAGAGTAGGCAATTTCTAAACCAAGAAAATACTTTAAGATTCCTAAATCCTTAATAGCAAATTTGGTGTGCAATAGTGTCTTGAGTCTTGTAATCTCAAAATGATCATCACCTGTTATCACTATATCATCCACATAGACTAAAACCACAATAATACAAGACGCACTTCGTTTGACAAATAAAGTTGGATCTGCGTTACTTTGCTGGAGACCATTCATCATAAGAACTGAGCTAAGCTTTGCGTACCATGCCCGCGGTGATTGCTTTAGTCCGTATATCGCCTTTTTAAGTTTACATACTGCACCTACTTTGCCTTCAGCGGGATGGCCCGGTGGCACACTCATATATACTTCTTCTTTTAGATCTCCATGTAAAAATGCATTCTTCACATCCATCTGAAATAATTTCCAGCCTTGATTTGCAGCAAGTGACATTAAAACTCTAAAAGTATTCATTTTCGCTACTGGAGCAAATGTTTCTTTATAGTCTTCTCCATATGTTTGAGTGAACCCTCTTGCAACGAGCCGTGATTTGCATCGTTCAATAGTTCCATCACTCCTGTACTTTATTTTGTATACCCAACGACAACCAACAACCTTTTTTCCTCGTGGTAGACGAACAATATCCCAAGTTCCATTCTCGTCGTGAGCTTGTAACTCTTCCCCCATGGAGTTCCTCCAATCTGGAATTGCGTTTGCTTCTTTGAAATTCTTTGGCTCATCCTCCCTGGATAAGGCAGTAAGAAAAGCACAATGAGTTTGTGAAACATTATTAAATGATAAGTGCTCTTGTATAGGATACGTGGTTGCATGATAAGTTAAGAAATCTTTTAATTTTTCTGGAGTTTTTGTTTGTCTAGTTGATCTTCTTTGTATTGGTGCAGTAGATTGAGAAATATTAGTTGGTGCAGCAGCTTCGGAAGTAATAATTGATATTTTTTTTGGTTGTGCAGCAGCTGGAGAAGTAATTGGTGCAGTAGCTTGAATAGTTGTAGTAGATGTTCCATGTGCCGGTACAAGAACCCGGAAGTAGTAGTTGGTGTAGTAGTTTGAATAGTTGTAGTTGGTATTCTTTGTGCTTTGTAAAGTAATTTGAGAAGTACCAGTATCTCTACATGTAGACGGAGATACACCTTGAGTAGTAACATGGTCAACCTCAACATTAATTTCAGTAGGATGCAAAGCTTGATCAGTGATAGGAATTGACGTCGCTTCATTCAAAGTGGAGATAACAGTGTCTGAACTTATTGACATAGTTGACGGCTCTCTTGCTAGTACTTCTCTATTTATCATTGGCGCAAGAGGAGCCAAATCACACAAATACTCCCCCTCAGGCATGTCTTTTTGGCCTTTTTCTAACTCAAAATATGATGCGCATTCATCAAAACGTACATCTCTGGAGATAAGAAGTTTACGTGCCGCAACATTGTAGCATTTATATCCTTTTTGCGTGGAGGAGTACCCAAAGAATACACATCGAACTGATCGCGAATCAAATTTATCCCGCTGAGGTGCTTGTACATGAACATAGCAGACACATCCGAACACTCGTAAATGAGACAAATCAATCTTCCGGTCTTTTAAAACTTCTAATGGAGATTTAAATTGAAGTACTCGAGTAGGGAGCCGATTGATTAAATATGTTGCAGCCAACACCCCATGAGACCAAGACTTTTTGGAACGTTCATCCGAAGCATTAACGCCCGTGTTGTTTCTAAAATATGCCTATTTTTCCTTTCACCACGCCATTTTGTTGTGGCGTTCCCACGCAGCTTGTTTGGTGCACAATGCCATTTTCGAGAAGATATCTGGGTAGGTGTCCTTTGCAAAATTCAGTTCCATTATCTGTTCTAAAAATTTTAATCTTGGCATCAAACTGGTTAGTTAGCATACGATGAAAAACTTGGAAAATAGAGAAAACTTCAGTTTTAGATTTCAACAAATATAACCAAGTACTACGGGAGTAATCATCAACAAATATAACGAAATATTTAAAACCATCATAAGATTCAATAGGTGATGACCACAAGTCTGAATGAATTAGCTCGAAAGGTTTAGCCGATACCGATAACGAATTATGAAATGGTAAACGAGTTTGCTTAGAAATTTGACAAACATCGCAAACACTAGACTCAAATGACAAAAGAGGAAAAAGATGTTTTAAAATGCGACTTGATGGATGTCCAAGACGTTTATGCAGGGTATGTTTTTCTGTCAAGTTAGATGCATGACAAGCTTTATATGGGGGTTGGAATAAGTAAAGGCCATTAGAATAAACTCCCTCACCGATAGTACTTTTCGTCTTTCGATCCTGAAATATGACTGAAGTGGGCGAGAAAATCACATTACAATTCAAAGCATTCGTAATTTTTCCGACAGACATCAATTGAACCGGGAAAGATGGGACCACTAGAACGTCAGAAGATGAAGTTTTGGGGAAAAATTAATACTACCACTCCCTAGTACAGGGACAGTCGATCCATTAGCTATAGCTACGTCATGCTTACCCACTTTGGGTGTAAAGTTATGCACAACACTAGAGTTATTAGCCATATGGTCAGTGGCTCCAGAATCAACTATCCATGGATCAATTTTAGTAGATGCAATAACGTATGCTTGTAACTTACCAACAAAGATGATTAAATGCAGATGTAACGGATTGAAAGGAACGGACTTACTCAAATTTTGTAGAAGAAGTTTCGCCAAGTCGTTTATCGTAAGCGGTTTCATCACCTACGGCGGCATAATCTTTCTTATGCTTCTCATAACTAATCTTGAGATGAGGATGTAAAAACCAGCAGCGATCCTTGGTATGTCCAGTTAAACTTACAATGACCACAATTGTAGTTCTCTTTTTATGCCTACTGTAATAGATTTGCTTACCTTTTTCTTCCACGGAAAACATACATTTTTATCTTTTTGCAACAAGCATAGCACTCGTGCTATTCATCTCTTTAACGATTTTCGGCTCAAAGACTCACAGATTTTCTTCGAGTTTCTTTTCCCCGAATCTGAGAAAGTAAATTTTTTTGAAATTGAAGATTCCATGGAATTAAGAAGCCAAGATCCAACATTCTGATTTGTGGACACCCAATTCTCATATTTGGATTCTTCTTTAGACGGTGACAGTTTGAGTTTCCATTTCTAAATCTCAATTTCTTCTTTCTACCAAGAGCCAAAGCTACTATATGGGACCAAAGATCATAATTCTTACCATTCAGTAACACATTGGATAATCTCCAAGAAGTATTGCTTTCAGATTCAGCCATTTAGACCTTAAAAAAAAAAAAAAAAAAAATTGCTCTTAACAAAGTGAAGGGAAATAATAATATCACAGGAACAATGCTTGGTCGCTGATACCATGAAGAATCGGTTAGCGAGTAAAGATTGAACAAAGAACACAAAGGATTAACGTGGTTCGGCTCTTTAAGCCTACATCCACAAGAGAAGAGATGATTCTTTTCTTATTAAGAATCAGAAACACAGACAATGGAGATATGGGTACAGATATTACATATAGATGATAACCTTCCGATATAGAGAAGATATGATCTGTTAAAGGGAGAAAGTTGTGTTAACGGTAAACTCTAGTATGGAAACAGTATATGCCAGTATCAATCTTCTCCTTATTTATCTCCAACAATGGGTCATGGTGATGATGATAGTGTTCCTAAGAGAAGACACTGTGAAAAGCATTATTATAAGAATCTTAAAAGGAGAAGTGGAGATGGTGAAGGTGCAGGTTGCGGTGCTACTGGTCCTATAGAAACAAGGATCTCGGATCCAGGAAGAATGTAACGGAGGAAGATGACTGCTCCCTTGATGTAACAGAAATTCAACCACCTGTACCTGCTGGTACAAATTTAATAACTTCAATTTGAACACAAATGTAGATTTCATTTGTTAATTTTAGCTTGGTGTTTTCGAATCATATCCTAGCCTTCTCCGTTTATCTTTTATGAAATCTGTAATGGAGACTAAGTGGAGACTAAGTAAAGTCTTAGCCACATCTTAGTCTCACATTGCTTACCACCTCCTTATGATCCTAATATATAAGGTGCGGAGCCACTCCACTCATTGCCAATTGGTTTTGAGTTGGAAGCCCACACACTTCTATCATGGTATCAGAGCTAGGCCCTGTATGCGACATAAGACCCGTGTAAGACCTGAAAGACCTAAAAAAGGCAGGGCAGCCAAACGGGCAACCATGCAGGGATCCACGTTGTAGAGGCCTCAAGAGCCCTACACGTGGAGGGGGCATAATGGAGACTAAGGAAAGTCTTAGCCACATCTTAGTCCCACATTGCTTACCACCTCCTCATGATCCTAATATATAAGGTGTGGAGCCACTCCACTCATTGCCAATTGGTTTTGAGTTGGAAGCCCACACACTTCTATCAATCTGCACTGGGTGCGGTTTATGCTTCCTTCTGATTCAACTAAGAGAAGAAACTAAATTTTAGGGTAGATTAATGTGTTACTTGTGTTGTTGGGGTTGTCCTTTTAATTTTAGTCGTTGTAAGTTTGTTCTAAGGTTAGGATTTGATTAAACTTTTGGTTTTTATGCTGAAGAGATTTCGGACTGCGTAAGTTTTCTTTTGACTGAAGCCCGTTCTAAACGTGAAGTTGTAGATCGTCATTCATTTTTCTCCAATTTCAATGTGATGAAATTTCAGACCAATTTCTTCCCCAATTTCTTTTGACGTTGCAGTTATTTAGCAACCATCTTAGAGAAATGTATTCTCATTTTTTGTTGACATGCCATGGACACAATAATTGAATCAAGCTCAAGAGTCAATCAACTTAATTGTATCTGTTGAGTAATGTAATGTTAGTGTACTAGTGTAATAGGAGTGTCAACTTTATATTTAGTTATGTAGTGGGTGTAGCATATCCACAAGTTGTAAGGTCTATTGTAGACCCAGTAGAAGAGTTATCCCTACAATTCAATGAAATTAGAGAGAAAGTGAGAAGAACCCAAGAGGTTCCCACTACTCTATTATCAAAATCATCCATAAACATCTATCTTTATCACCCAAAAATCCAACAGTATGCTTCCACTATGACTAGCCAAAAAAATGAACGGCCAAGAGTATGAAACTTATGAACATGCAGAGCCAATGGGATTTTCTCTTATTTAGGCTGCTGGAATGTTTAAGAAAAAAAAGTGGGTATCTAAAATAATTTACCAATTGATCTGGGATAGATATTACGTTTGACTGTACATTTAATTTGCAATTATGGCCTTATAATGACGTAAACATGTACACTCTGACCTAATACCGGCTAATAAGATGACCTCCTAGTGGCATGCCCCTTGGAGAATCCTCCTACGGTCAGTCATAATTGAGTGCCAGCCATTAGATCTAATACTAATATTGGAAAGGTATGAAATAAACCCTAAATTGAAGAGGCGGATATCTAACCTTATACCAGTAGAAGTATTGATGTGATTCCTAACTGCGCCTCCCTCATTCCCGTAGAAAGGAAGCAAAGAACGCAAATTTTGTGGTGGTGGTTTAGTAATAGCAGCAGCAACATCACCAACAACGACAAAGCATTATGATTTCTCCTCTCAAAATCTTAATTTTTGCTTCTCTGATCGTGTGAATATTTTACTTTAGCTGATCCACATCATCTAATGTAATTAAAATTACGGAAAAGTAAAAGAAGGATTTTCTTATCTAAATTAGAAGGATTTTCTCCTCTCAGAGAAGATAGTAGCACTAATGTAAAAGAAGGAAACGGAAAAGTACGAATGAGAAGGATTTTCTTTGTATTTGTAAAATATTAATTAAAATTTGATAGAGTAATTGAAGATGATTAATATTTCTTATCTAAATTTATGTGAAACAATCACTAAAAGAAAATAGAATTATGAAAGCGTGGGTAGGAGATCTGTTATATATCAATGTGACTATGTTGTTATTAGTTGGGTTTTTTACTTTATATTAAGAAAATATCCATGCGTTTGATTGTTTTAGGTTAATATATTAAGGATCTTAATTATTTGAGTTCTACTGCTCTGGAACATGGATTGACACCATGAATTTCAAAGAATCACTTGTGAGCGGATATGATGCACTTAAATGTAAGATGTTATCTGGATGATGGATCTACCATACATACAATTATAAGTATAACAAGACCAATTTCAATTACCTACAATAAATGAACGAGTTGATGCGCATAAACTAAACTAAAGCACCAGAAATGGGCGAGAGAAATGCTGTCACGGAATTGGCCTCAATAAATTCAAAATCTATGCCTCAATATTTCATCAAGCGTCTTTCTATAGTTATCTTGTATCCAGTTTGACGCAAAAGCTCAAAAGCTGGAATCATATGCAGTAATAACGCATCTAAACACTAGCCACAGCCGTTTGATGCAAAATTTCTTCCCTTTAAAATTCTCTACTTGTATTAAGCACATATCACAGCCGTTTATGTCACATATGTAGGTTAGCAGTTTCAGTCAGTCATAGAGAGCAAAAGAACAAAAAACAAAAAAAATCAGTCAGTCATAGAATACTTCAAAGCCGTTGGATCAGATGATAATATTTTGCATTGGCGACTGACAATCTACACCAAACAAATAACGTTTTTTTTTTCGCCATTCTTCACAAAACACCAAACGGTAGTAGATTAATAGGATGATGTCAAACCCTCCTTATAAGTAGTACTGTGTAGACGAAGGATACAAAGAAACCCTAAGCATAAATATACAGATCTCCAGCAACAGCAAAATCATGGCAGAATCAAGTGGTGGTGATTCAGTAGCAGCAACATCAACAACAAGCAGTATGATATCTCCTCTCATTATGTAATTTTCGTACGTCTTTGTCACACTAATTCTCATCTAAAACTCCTTTTCAGCTTCCTTTTTCAACTGGATTGAAATAGATAAACCGGAGCTGCTAGTGATGTTCCTCCTAATTGGTCTTATTGTTCTCAACTGAATCTCTCTAGAGACTAAGATACACTAGATCTGATTAGTTATTCCTCAGATCAGCCTACCCCTTAATACAGTATCACCACATTTCTAATTCACCTCACTTTTTTTCCCACTACTAAATTTCTGTGATTGTTAGGGGTAAGCCTGGTTTGATTCACTCGAATGATCATCATTCAATTTCGATTTCAATTCAATTTTTCTGGTGATAAACTGTATCATCCTCATTCCTCAATTTACTTAGCCTCCATTTTCAGAATTTGAAAGGAAATTTTGATTATCGTCATAAGACAGAAAGATATGCACAAAGAAACCAAGCAAACCCTAACTTCAAAATATAGCAGCAACAATATAATGGAACATGGAGATGGTTCATTAGCATCATCATCACCAAAAACAAAAAATATCAGCATTATGATATGTCCTCTCAAAGTTGTAAACTCTATGATGTAGGTATTCTCTTCATTCCACCATGAACCTTGGGTTTTATTTTATGGTGAAGATCCGGAACAAATTAAGGTTTATATGATTGAATACTACCATAATTATCTTTGGAATACCTTGCATCATTGAAGAGAATAGAGAAATAAAGGAAGAAAGAAAATCGAAGTTGAAAGAAAATAAAGGAACAGATAGATCTAATTTGAATCAATAACCTAAACACCCAATCACATCTCTCACACCACGTCGAGAGTTGCGGTAACCTCCCCTCCCATTGGCCGGTTAACGGAACCCTCGCTCCTGATTGGCCGAAATCAAAGTTAGCCCCCTTACATTTTGTGACCGTTAATTTTTAGTGGGATTGTTTCGATCTGATGCTCCATATTGGTCGATAGGTTTGGAATTTTCTTACACCGCGTTTACAGCATTTTAATAAAATCCCGACCTTCAGATTTTATTGAAGGCCGAGAATATCAATTGATATAAAAAAAAACGAAAATACTAACAAGATTTTTGGAAAGTTCGTACCTAAAATCTTTGGAAAACATTTTGTTTCCATATCTTAGTTTTTTTTTGTTAATTAACGGAAGATGAGAAATTATTTTAAGAAAAGATTCATGCTTACTTAATTAACAGAGAAAAATTCCTTAATTATGATGACATTAATATCTTAGTTTTCATCGCAGTGCCAACAATAGCCTGCAATATATCCTTTTATGAAAAATAACTATGATATGGTAGCTTTTTTTGTGCTCAAGTATCAGGTGTCAAAATTAAGAAACAATAATGAATCATTAATGATGATTTCCTCTTTTAAGATCTTATGCCACATTTTGATATGAGAGAAACTCCCAACAAACCCCGTAAATGCCATGTTTTCCTTTTATGGAATTTGTGGGTTAGGTGACTGTAGTATATAAAACATTCCAGCAAAAACCAAACCTCAAGTTGATTTTTTTTTTTGGCTAAAATCTGTTTGGTATTTTTTCTCTCTCAATATTTGCGTTCTTGATGCCTCTCTCATCCCCCTCAGAAACAACACCTCTAGCAAAGTAGGAAGAGGCAGAATAAAGAACGTGCAAGAAATTTTCCATGGTAAGTTTTACTAATCATCTTTAGTCTATTGTTCGCTTTTAAATGTTTTTTAATGTAATTTTTATTTTATTTTTCTTTTTTTGGTTACATCTCTCTCTTTCTACCAGTTTAGATCAACCTGCTAAGATGGATCAAAAAATTGCAGTCAATTCATCTTCTTAAAAAAAAAAAAAATAACTCAAATCTATGTACTCTTGGAGGAGTTAATATCACCAAAGAGAAAAAGGTAAATCCAAGCAAACACTTTTTTTTTGTAAGGTTAATCTAATTGATTTTGATGTAATCTTGGGTGTTTCTTAATTTTATTATGAACTTCGTGAATAAACTGAAGATTTTTTTGGTTGACAAACTAAGGTTAATCTAATTGATTTTGATGTAATCTTGAGTGTTTTTTATTATGAACTTCGTGAATAAACTGAAGATTTTTTTGGTTGACAAACGAGAAAGGGCGCATGTGTGATTTCGATAGATAATCCTAGGTGCAAATCTGTGATTTCACCCTTTCATGGTTGTTACCCATCCAATAACGCGAACAGCCATACCTTCTCTGTTTTCTCTGAAATAGTCCTTCTATGATGCCAGTTCGGTTGTTTATACCTTTATAATCGATTACTATCAAATGTGGGACAAGCCGAATACTTGAATAATAGGGTTACTCTATCCATGTATGCACTTTTTATTTTGCTTATGTTAGTTTTTGTCTCCCTTTTTATTTTGCTCTTTTTATTAGAGTTCATACTGAGATGCAACACCTGCATCGGTGATGATGAGCAGTTGGGGAACGGGGAAGGCCGAAAGTGTACCAACACATTTTGTTCGTAAAGTTTGGAAAACCCTTGATGAATTCGAGGTGAGCTACGGGTCTGTGTTTACTTTTGGCTGGTATAATATGAATTTGAAGGGACATCAATCTGGTCTGAGATGGCGACCTCATGCTGAAGATGTACAGCATTTAGAATTAATTAGTTTAAGATGGATGCTTTTATGGGCTGATGCTAGGGACACCTCCAAAGACTAAGTGTTTCGACTTATTTGTATAGAGGTATATGGATGAAGATGTTTCGAGGTTTGTGTTTATGAATATTAATTTTAATTGGTTTGTAATTATTTTAGTTTCTCTATTGGACTAATTGGTTTTCCTTATTTTGTGTTCGTAATGTTATTATGTGTGTATTACAGGTTCAAGTAGTTATGTTCATCTGTAATTACAGGTTCAAGTAGTTCTGTTCATCTGTAAAGTTTTGCAACTCATGTTACAATACATAATTGGGTGCTCATGTGTATGTTTTCGGATGTGCTCCTGTATATTTACCGTGTTCAATCTCCATAATTGTGGGGTATTGCAGTCTCTTAAAGGAACATTTTTTGTACCGTTAAAATTTTTGATTGTGCTTTTTGCCCGCATCCATGATTTCTATTTCTATGACTTCGTGTTCAGGTGGGATTCGGAAATTCAAAATCATAACAACTTTAGCATGCCTTTATGTTGTATTTTCTCTACATTTACCTGTTTCGCAGCCTCCATAACAGATGAGTTTTAGTAAAATTAAAGGTCACATGGTTAGGTGTACTTATTAGGTTGTTTCATTTTCCGTTCCTCATTTTATAATATATTTAACTTTGATGTATATTTCTGTGTTATTGATTTTCTCTATCATTAACACATTAGTCCGCCAGAACCAATGATGCAGTCTTGGATACATATATTTGTGAGCCTTGGCGGGTAAAATCTACTCTTCGGCATTTCGCTTGACGTGGGAGTTTAATGAGGATCCAAATTGCGGATGGCAGTACTGAGTCAACTTTTGAACCCGTGGAACTTTATGGGTTTACTCTACGATTAACTAAAATGTCTATATCGATTTACATTGCAATGGGTATATCAGGAACTGAGGTAGTGTGGCTTCCAACTTATTCGTTCCAACACTTATAATCATCTTAGAAATTTTATCAGGCAGTCTAAATTCTGAACTTTAACTATGTGTTGCAGGTGTTGTGACCATATTGATTCCGTGTTGTAACTAAAATTTGGGTTTAGTCCATTTTGATTTGAAGTCAGAAATACGTAGTTACCGAATTTCTTTTTCGAGCTAACGGACAACTTATATAATTGTGTAGTGGGTTCGATTCACGTTGTCTTCATCCTTTTGCATTCTTCATTTCCTTTAAGATTCGTATATTATTCTGAGAACTTGGTCAAAGTCTAAAAGAAATGTTGAGAATCGTATATCTTATACGGAGGATCTTCCCGACTCTTATAAGATGTGATTATATATTATTGGAAGTCGGAGAAAAAATTGGCAATTATAATCTCGCATTAGGAAAAACCATGTCAAGGAATTTTTTTTTATAAATTGGAATGAGAATACGGAATCATGGATTAAAGAGAAACACAATAGCGAAACACGGTTAAAATTGTGTTATATTAAGAAATTATCGTAGTTTTCTTTGTGATCAAATTTCGGGAGTCTATATTCAGAAACAAATCTCAAAACGATTGATTTATTGGTAACTTATGACAAATTTAGAGAAAGGGTAATCGTAGTGACCAAGCTACGAGGTGTATCTAAACAATACTAGGCTACTTCAATTACAGTCGCATACAGACTACCAAGCTATCAAAAATCGCACGTTCAATGGGTGAGAATGAAAATCAGAAAGCAATGAAGATTCGCGAACAAAGTTCGTATCACCAACCTAATTACCAGTTGTATTACCATGTTTTTTTTTATTCACTGTTGTTTTGAAATTGAATCTATGTTATTTTGTTGGTTTTGCATTGGTTTTATAGTACAGTACCAGGATTAAGACTATGTTAACGTTTTGCAGGAATAGTAACACGCCGCTATTCATCAAACTCGAACCGGACCAGACAACTCAAAAGTAGTAAAGTAAGTCTTCAGCTATCGGATTTTAATTTTTTATGGAGTTTCGAAAATGAAGCTATTGATTTCATGCGCATAGTAATTAATCTTCTTGGTTTGTTGTTGCAATACAAATACAGTGATGTCATCAAAAACATTGATCCTTTGCCCGATGAGCACATGATTTGGGAGAGTTACACGAGGGAAATGTTATTTTAGATCTATATTCAGGTAAGAATATTTTTTGGTTTGCGTGACATTGTTTATTTCCTGAGTTAATCATGAACTGGCGGCCAGATAAGAGCGTAGACTTACCAGTTACTTTATAGTGTAAGATGCTAATTGAAGTTACTGCTTGATTTCAATGGCTATATAAGACTTCAAAGTTACATGATTGATTTTATGGTTTTGGAATTAATGTTTATGCATCATCTCATTCTTGGATTTCTGAAGTTTGAGGTGGTTTCAACCTACCTGATGTTAGATTAGGATGTCGATGGAATTAGTTGGAAATGATTTTTATATATACAAAGTATTCATATAGATATCCACTTCCCACAGTATTGGTCGGAAGCGACATATATAGATATCCACTTCCCCCAATCTTGGTCAAAAACGATTTTTGTTAAAGTTTTTGTAGGATTTGCTAAGTGGAAATTTTACATGATCAGAACATCAAAATGCATAACAATATTCCTTTTCGAAAGTGTTTAAAATTAAAAAACAGACTGTGTGGTGCAAGTGAAGGAATAGAGCGGTAACAACCCTGAGGAGTTGGATTCAAAAGAGAATGGTGTTGCAAGAACTCGACTTCTGGACAAGGATGGAAGTGGAGAGACTTGGCAGTGATGATAAAGAAAATGCGTCTGCAGACAAACCGGAGACACATGTCTAAAATGTTAGGTTCATCATCTTAATAACACCTGAAACTCATTATTACAGATATTTCTACCATATGATGAGAATTCTCTAAAAATTTAAATCATAACGAGCATTCTGAAAGCCTTCAAAAGGTTAGTAGCATTTTTTCCATACTTCATTCCACGTGAGGTCAATAGCGAAAAGGGTAAATCTCTTAAATGAGGTTGTATCACATGGTGGTGGTCTCAAAGTTAAGCACAGGAAACAAAACTGACCAATCATAAGATTTCCGTCTTAATTAGAAAAAATGTGAGTAAATTTCTTTGAGGAAAAAGTTGATTCTAAGCTTTACCTTTCTCCAGAGATTTTTTTTTTTCCGATTGAAACCTTTTCCTGGGGATGACTGCAACAAAAACATGAAAATGAGATAGAAATAGGTCTATGTATCGATCAATACTCTAAACACACTAATTCATCGCTCATTCTACGTTGAGTGTTGCGCTTACCTTTTACACTTTGTGCCCGTTAATTTTTTTTTAAATCATCTCTGGCTACCGGCTCCACGTTAAAAAGTAACAATCACCCTCCTTTACATAGAGTGGCCAACGAAACCCTTAGTTTTTTTTTTAAATATTCTTACACCATGTTTTACAAAAAAATAAAAAAGTTTCTTAGGTCGTTGAATTTTTGAGTTCACTCATTTTATTTAATTAAAAAAATTTATTTTAGCCGGAAAATTGTTCCATATAATATAATAAAACCGGTAAAAGTAGATATATTTTAGTCGAGAAAAATATGATAAAATTGGTAAGAATGTATATTATTATCTTATTTACACATTAGCTCCCTTTTTCAGCTTCTTCCACATAGCGCGTTGGTTAAAGATCAATAACACCTGGGAGAAGTTTCTAACTTTATCTACATCTTAATTTAACAATATTTTTAGGAGTAAAAAATTATATTATTGTTGAATAAAGATAACCTAAACTCCATGATCAAAGAAAACAAACTATTTTCTTGATGCACATCATTTAAAAATATAGATGTGGGATAATTTATAGATATGTGTGTTAATTGCACTCGAGGCTTTGAGGATTTTAGTAACTTTAGGTGTTGTTGGTGTTGGGAAGCAAAGTTTAACACATATGCACTTACGAAACGACATGTATCCGTGTACTTTCTTTGGAACTTCATCATTGGGGCTTTGTTGAAATATGAAGTTATTATCAGTGTATTGAAAAGAAAGGGAACCCATACGTTGTTCTGTTGGACTGAGTGAATTTATTATCTCTGCAATACTCAGGTACCTCATGTTTTCACTACGATATCAACTTCAGAATCTGTTTCCTTCTAAAATTATCTTAATGTGTAAATGCAATTAATGGAATAACAAATTATGTTTTTTTGCTAGAGTGAAGTCTCCAGTTACGCACTAGGGATTTCCAAAGTGCGCACGTAATCGTATATTTATAGGTTGCCAAGCTTAACGTCTCTCGCAGCTTTCAGAAAAATCCTTAGCGTCTCAATATGAACGACTCATCCACGAGAGAGAGATATGAGTGAATTCAACTTAAAGCTTAATAGGATCGAAGGTCGTAGTGTAATTTCAGTAAGTAATGAAAGATAAATGAGTTGTATAGTATAAAGGAATATAATATTGAAATTGTTGTTGGAACGCCTGTAGTCTTTTATCGGATGTAATGCATAATCGGAATAAATGATCTGTAGTCTTTTATCGGATGTAATGCATAATCGGAATAAATGATTTTTCTTTTAGTTCATTCTATTCCTTTAGTTTTTTTCCTCTTAATATTAGTTCATCCATTTGCATTTTGATATAAATGATTTAGGATATAATTTTATGTTTTTTATTCATTGGTTCATCTTTACATCTTGGTATTAATGATTTTATATCCATTGGAGAGTAGATTTTAGAATTTATCCTCAAATGACTGGTGATGTTTATCATTGTCAGTAGCAGCTGAACCTATTGTGAAAATTACGATTCTATTAGCATTTTTTTCCTAGGGAAATTTTTAATGGTTCAGTGCTAAAGCTAAAATATATAGGTTGATCATGGTGCTTCGACATATTGATTCTAATCAAAGACTAATTGAAAGCACTGCATGGCGATTTAATAAAACAGTTTTTTATTCTCCACCAATTTTTTCGTCAACCGAGCTTCATGTCACTATAAGATTTTGAGTGAGGAAGGCCTTCAATGGTAATGGCCGTCGTGATTAGAAAACATATTATATACATTTGAAAGCTTAGAATACTTAAAATACTTATGGATTTCATGTGTGAAACGAATTTCCTAAAAAATGTAAAAACATGCGGGAATTTCTTGGAAATACTTGCTTGAGTTGAGTTATAATTTTAGATTGGATCTACGTGTTATTTAACATCTGTCCTGAAATCCAAATGCAACAATCAGAGACGACGATGTAAGTGTTTTTTCTGAATTTCCAATACGTCTATTTTTTATTTAAATTTCCAATACATTTGCATGTTAATTTTTTCCATGTATGTTTTGCCATAAACTAATGACAATATTATCAAAGCTTCCTAAATACATGTTGTGTTTTTTTTCAGCAAAAAACGTAAATACTGCCCAAGATATAAACACAGGAGAAAAACATGGATTCATGCAAATCAGTAAGACAAAGTCTTTACAAAAACCAAAAGTACAAATGTAATATCTATTGCCTACAAAGAACAACACCAGACACTATCTAAGAAAGACCCGGTAAACAAGAGAAATAAAGTACAAGAGTATAAAAAGCGACAACGACATGCCACTGGTGGTCGAGACGGGTGAATAAGGGAATTAAGTATTTACTTGCGAATAGAGATTATAGATAGAAGAGTTTATTCCCGAACTCACCACTTTTAAAACATATTATTATTCTCTGATATAGTGTCAATAACTTTATAAAACAAAAAACTAAATCGTGAAATTTGAAGATTAAATGGATATCATTGTAATTATTAATCTATTGGATGGTAGATATACGGCTGTTACAGGTGCGAGCTGATGCGCAGTTTCAATGATTAGATACCTTCTTTAAAAACCTGTACACGCCCGGTATAATTAAAGCTTTCTTTTTGTTTTCCGTGTTGATTTTGACCATGCCATGATGGTTTTTACAGGAAACTATGTTGTTTACATTTCTCATGCCCTGATGGTTTCATATGAATGGTTATTGATCAACTACCAATATTTGGAAAAATTTCCCGCTTGGTAAAACTTTAGACAAAATTTTGGCTATAATGCATAGTATAAAGTTACTTGGTTGACGCTTTTAGTTCCATTTTAAACGGCATATAAGTAGATATTTCTTGATATTTTAGACGTATAACATAGTTTGGCTTTTAAAGGAATCAAACTTTTCTGTATGTTAAAAATAATCAGACTAAGCAAGAATTTTTAAAGAAGTTCAAAATCATTTAGGCAATGGGCGAAGCCCCCTACACCAAATCAAAAATTCTCACTTATCCAGGTGCATAGCACGGGTTGCATGTTATGCTTATTCACGAAGGATGTAACTAACATGTTAGTTTTGAAGGTCGGGAAGTTCGAAAATAAACGGAGTGGGAAACCTGTTAAGCCTGCATTTTGTGGGCTATGTTAAATGATTAAAGCTGCGTTTGGTTAGCTTAAGAAGTTATTTTAAATAGACTATGGTTAATAAATGTGTGGGCTATATTTAAGAGAAGCCAGTTTTATAACCATGCACATTTATATTTAGAAAAAAATCTAAAACTCCTAAATATTTATCATATATAGATATTATATTGCCACAATTAAAACTAACATTGCATGTTTTAATAGAGAAGTTGGCCGACAAAACAGGGGTCTTGCTGCTATCTATTGGATATGAATGGTCACGATTTAAAATGCTAATGAGGTTAACATTGCAAGATACTGTTATAAATAGAGAACTTTTCTCCTATAGCTTTCACACAACTTCTTTCTCCAAAAAACAATGCAACAGGTGAGAACAAAATCAACACTGCACATTCATTGGAACGTAAGTACCTTTCCTTAGATACCTTTATGATTTTATTAAAAACTCTTTCGATTTCTGCATTGCAGATTTCTTACGGTAACAAATCCTGGGTTTTAGCAGCTACACCGGATACGTAATATCATCTTCAAATCAGATCAATATGGGGTATGAATTAAAATATGTCTTACCAGTACTGTGTTTTGCTTACAGAATTTTGCAGATATGATTTATGTTGAATTCCTTTTTTTTTATATATATATTAAGGACATCCCAATTAAGGAAACTTTCAACCTAACAAGTTAGATATTCAGACATACAAAAAAGAACCACCAAAAAGGGTGGAATCAGAGGTAAGAATTACAAACAAATAATTGTGTTGACAGTGATGTTTTCTATTGACGATAATGTTTTATACAACATGCTATGATCGCTGCACAAAGAAAACGAAGAGAAAGAGAGAAAGAAGAACAAATAGGTTCAGTACAAGGGTTGAAAACTATGCAACACGGTTTGCCAGATAATCTGATTCAGTAACAGAAATTGCAACAGGCATACTAAACAGCTGCACAAGCAAAAGCACATGAAACTTATAAACTCAGTCTCAAATTTAGCAAGATAAAAGACAGCAAACAGAAAAGGTGGCATCCGATGTAAGCATTATAAACCAAGAATCTTACTATCTTAACGATCATGTCTGTGTTTCACTATGTTGAAGGTAATGTTTTAAGAAAATATGCAACATGCTATGATCACTGCACAAAGAAGAAGGGGAGAAAGAGAGAAAGAAGAACAAATAAGTTCATCACAGAGATTACAAAACACAAAAACACAACACGATTTCCTAGATAATCTGATTATGCAGCAGGAGATTCAACAGTCACACCAAACATTTGCACAGGGAGAACCACGGGAAATTCAGACTGAAATCCATCCATACAAAAGACCAGCGAAAAAAAAAGAGTGGCATCTGAGGTACGGATTGCAAAATATGGTTACTATCTTGACGGTCATGTCTCTATTCCATTGTATTGGCGGTGATGATTGAAGAAAATGAGAAAAACATCCAGAAATTGTGGCAGGCATAAAAGAACAGACAGAAAGGGTCACAAAAAATCAAAACCAATAAAATCTCATATTCAGAATTATAGGAGAAGGGATATGCTCACGGCCGGTTATAGCAAGAATCGAAAGAACTTGGAATGTAATCAACAATAAGACGGGACAAGTGTATAGCTTGGAGCTGATTCTCATAAATGCAGAGGTAAGACATCTTTAGCAAGGTATTATATATAACAGTTATTATTTGAACAAATCTCCTATTATAGAAGTTATTATCCGATAAAACAATGTAAACAGGAAAACCAGATATATGCTTACATTAAGCTTAAGGATATTCCTTACTTCCAGGACATAATTAAAGATCAACAAATCATTCGAATACAACAATGTAACCTACATCCATACCATGGAGGTTATCGACCACTATCTAACGCAAGAAAAATCTGGTTGAATACATACATGAGCGTGGTTTTTCTGACTGAAAAAGATCAACAAATACCAAGATAAAAATTTTGGATACCATATTTTACAGCACTTAGAGAAAAAATAAATAATAAAACAGATCTAATATGTAATACTAAATGTTTTAAATAACCATGGAACTCGATTGTATGTATATGATAAGAATATCCAAACTTAATAATTATTCTTACAGATGATGTTGGGATGCTAAAGGGGTCTTTCAAAGAGTCAGATAAATCGTAAAAAAAAAAAACGAAACTCATGCACCCGCACGTGATGTCCTGATACAAAGCCGCGGTGGAATTTTGATAAAAGTAACTATATGGATAATCTAACCACCCAACTAAGTGATTTTATGCTAGAAGATGATGGGGTTACTCGAATAGTAATAATAACTTCAACAACTGTTGAGCAGTTTCAAGGTATGTATAACATTTGTATAAAATTGAGTTGAGGATCATATTATAACATAGGTTGAAAGCAATGCAGGATAGGAAAACATTATTGGACATGAACTGAATTTTTGAATTGAGCTAAACATTGATAACAAATGTGATTGATCACATGGGAGATCTATTTGCAGTCCAGTAAAGCTACGAGAATTTACATAAATCTCGATGTACTAGGTTTGGAAATTTATAAAGAAATGTACGTTATGAGACATACATGTTTGAATTAATCAACTTAATGTGTAACAAACTGTTTATGATTTTAACACTTGCACATTGGCAAATATGCATCGGTGAAAGAACTAAGTACTTCATGAGTTTCAAACCAGACAAAGGAAAAATTTATGTTTAAAAATCGTTTACCGCTCTATAATTATGGTGAGATCTAAAATGTAATTCAATTTAAATTATATTTCGCTACCAAAAATATATTATGAATGAATCAAATACAATGCAGAGCGCAACTTTTACCATAAAAGCAACGATAATTGGAATTCAGGCAGGATCTCTGTGGTAGTATATGGCATGTCCAGTGTGTGGAGAAAAACATATATACATCGAAAAGAAACCATGGTGCAGTATATGTGTAGTCGTAGTAAATGCACCAATGCCACAGTAATAAAAGTTCATATATATATATATATATATATAAGTAACTCAAGCTTTGTGACAGTTACATTCTCCAACTAACAAAAAATGACGACAACAACAATGGTTTAATCGCATTAATGGGACGAACGACTGAAATGGTTGTAGACAACATTAGAGTAACAAAAATGATGTAGTTGCCAACGGTCGATGTAAAGGTAACAAAAATTTCTTTAATAAGCAAAATTTACGGTCAAGGTAACTCAAGAATAATGATTTTTTTTTTTTTTTGCGGAAAACAGGAAGACTGCGTTGAAGAAATATTAGATGCAATACAGAAAACAATGGTCTTTAGACTCATTATTGATGAAAGTAGCTTCCTCTATCACAGTCTCACAGCACATGACATATTTCATAATGATGATGCTTTAGAGAAAGCATGTCTATTTAATAGAAAAGAAAAGGTAACTACATGTTGGAATTATATGTTTTGTAGGATATAAATACAATTGGAGACCAATCATTATGTCCATACAGATCAATGGAGAAAGATCTCTACGAAACAACTGGCGATGTATTTATTTCTGACAAAGAACAACTCTAAACACCTCCTAAGAAGGACCTGAAAATCCATACAGATCACTGGAGAAAGATTTCTACGGAAAACAAACAACTGGCGATGTATTTATTCTTGGAAAAAAACAACTCTACACACCTCCTAAGAAGGATCTGAAAAACAAAAGGAAGTACAGTGACATGCCAACGTTGATAAGAATGGATGAACATGATAGTGAAGCGGACGATATCATGGAGAGAGATCCTAACATTCCAGCATTAGTCGAGATTGATGAAGATGGCAATGAAGTGTTAACTCATTAATATGAATTATGGATAACATGATTGTTATTCTACTATAGTATACTATTTAGATTTATTCAAACCAAAAACCAATTGTGAAAATTTTAAACTAAATGGATTCAATCGTCATAAACTATGTTTAGATTTTTCTACATTCGTGTTCGCTTTATTCAGTTCTAGCTCAAGGAAATTAACAGTCGATCATGTATATCTTCTACTCTTCCCAAAAATGACCTTAACAAATAACAGTTTTGTTTAACATTATTATTCAAAAATAATAATAATGCATTTGTCTACGGGTGCGGGGCGAAGCCCCGCCACACTAAATTGGCCGATCCCACCAGCCCCGGTGCGTAGCACGGGTTAGATACTAGTAAAATTTGTAGTGCTTGATTTACTCTATGTAGTTTCAAATATGTTAATTGTTTAGTATTTCGGATTTTCCTCTTAATATATATACCTTTCTTGTTTAGGATTATCTTTAGAAAATTAGAAGATGAGTGATGAATCTTTAATTTACCGATCCAAAAAAAAAAAAATGAGTGATGAAATCTACCACTGGATGTGCACCACCATTCAAACAACTTCTTATTGATAGTGCCGGTTTTAGCAAATTGAAAGCTTCTATTCTTCTATTCAAACAACTTCTTATTGATAGTGCTGGATGTTTCATCAATGGTTTCCATCCTCAATGCAACATTTTTCTCCTTTTCAAACACAATTGGGAAGCTTCTATTCTTCTCCATCTTGATACTCTTCATTACTTGTCTCTTGTTGTGGTGCTTCTTGTCATAAATGGTGCAATATCCATCTTCAAAATGAACCGCATACCCAAGCTCCACAAGTTGCCCAACACTAAGCAAATTTTGTGCCAAATCCGGAACATATAACACATCTCTAATGTATTTTGCTCCATTGATAGTTTGCACGCAAATTGTACCTCTTCCGTTAGCTTGAACCATGTTTCCATCTCCCATCTTCACTAGAGAGTTTATGGATGTATCCATGTCAACAAACAAGCTCTTCACACCGGACATATGAGTTGTACAACCACTATCTACAAACCAAACTTCACTCTTGGAAGTCACCATGGCACTTTGACAAGCATAAAACAAATTTTGTTTTTCTTCTTTTTCTTCCGCTCTACCGGCTTGTTCTTCATCTTCTTTGTATCTACAATCTTTCTCCAAATGTCCATACTTCTTGCAATTGCGACATTGGGGTTTTCTTTTGTTCCAACAATTCTTCTCCAAATGACCATTCTTCACGCAAAAATTGCATCTTGGTACTTGAGACGAATCACTCTTTGTGTAGTTGTTGGAATTAGCTCCTACTTTCTTCCATTTTCCTTTTCCTTTGAAGCTAGACGAAGAATCGCCCTTGTACCCACTTTGCTTCATTGCTGAATTTTTTGAGTTCAAGTTCAATTTTGATTGAAATGCACTTTCAATTGATTTTTCCGAGTGCCTCGACACCCTTTGTTCATACACCTTCAAAGAAGCCCATAATTCTTGTGACTTCAATGTAGAAAAATCCTTTGTTTCCTCCAAAACCGCCACAATGGGTTCAAATTTCTCCGGCAAACATATCAATATCTTCTCACAAATTCTTCTTTCTTCCATCTTCTCACCACACATCAACATATTATTGACAACTTCAACAACTCTTGAAGAAAACTCATTCAAACATTCATTCTCATTCATTTTTAGATTCTCAAAATCTCTTCTATATGAATGCAATTTTAATTCTCTTACCTTCTTATTACCTCCATACTCTTGTTGAAGGATATTCCAAGCTTCCTTAGCTATAGGAAAATGGATTACTCTTGGTAGAATAGTGTCTCCAACTCCTTGTTGAATGTACATGGATGCTTTTGCATTCTTCTTTCTACTCTCCTTAAGTAAATCCTTTTGGGGTTGTTCTAGATTTGATGTATCTTCAACTTCATCATACCCATTTTGTACAATCTCCCACACATCTTGTGACATGAACACGGTCTTCATTTTGATGGCCCAAAAATCATAATTTTCTCTATGAAAAAGTGGTATTGAAGGTTGTTGAATGTAGAAACTTGAGTTACTACTACTTGCCATTGATTTGGTTGATGATTGATTGAAGAAATTGGGTTTTTCTTTTCTAGATCTAGATTTTGAAAAATTTAAATGTTGCTGATTTTTTTGATTTAATGGGTAGAAATTGATTTTTTCACTCACCAAGATCAAATCTATATAGATCTAAGCTGTAGATACCAATTGTTGTGATTTGATTGAATATATTTGATTGATTTTGGTTGAAATGGAGATGGGGAAGTATTTCCTCTCCATCTCTTCTATTTCATTTTCTCAAAACATATTACATTCTCTTTCTTAATTTAGTCAATATATGACTAGAGAAGCATGTGTGCCACACACCTACACACTAACTAAATGTGGAGTTGACACTCCTATTACACTACAAACATTACATTACATTTCTCAACAATGGAATTGGCTGATGCAGATAATAAATAATGAATACCCGTCATAACTTCTTGAAATGCTTCTACTGAGATGATTGTTAGGGAAGACATTTGTTGTTGTCGACCCTCAAAATTTGTTTTCTAATTTCCCAACCAGCCAAAGCATTACATTATATTTTTAAGAAGCTACTTTCTGTTCTACCAGGATCTTGATTAATGCTAAATTTCTATTTTATCAAAAACATTTCCTTCTCCAGCAGTGGACATCAGGAAAAAATAGGCTCAGAATACATACTTTATATTGGTGCATCTATTGTTTGTGCCGATGACTAATAATTGACAGGAAACAAGGAAATATGTTCCGATAGGGTACATGCTTAATTCCTCAGCTCAACATAGTCTCTTGTACCGATAGCTGTACCGAGAGTTAATGAAGAGTCCAGAATTAACTTGATGCATAAAATGGATGACACAACAACTCACGCAAGAGACTTCAAAAAGTAGGCCATATCTATTATCTTTGAGAACTAATAGAGTAGATAACAATAAAATTATGCAGAGTAGATTAGTGGATTCGCGCAATTAATCTTGTATTCTTTCAAATTTTGATATAGAAAACAGATGATCAAAAACATCCTCATCTTCCAATTGGATTGTCCTACAACAAGAACTACCAACCGTATGGGATTCAGCAGAGAATTGTAGTCATGGTTTCTTTTCTTTTGTTTTTAAACCACGGACAAAAGCTTACTGCTAGTACAATCAAGAGGAAGAGTCGCGAAACACCTTAGAAATAACTACCTAGTCTGAAAAGGCGAGGGTACCCAAATATACCTCAAGCTAAAACTTTTCCTACCTATAAGTCCTTTCTCCGAAAGTGATTGTCTATGCACAAAGTCGAGACAATAGAACTAATCGGTTCACACTTCGTGTGATCGTCCATGCATAAGAGATCGAGACAATATAACAACGAAGTATGTTTACTTGATAAAAGGGTTCGGACTTAACCAAACACAATAGGATTACTTATCAAGTAAATAGGAATTAACGTTTGTGTAATTTATTTTAAATTGTAATAACAAACGATTATAATTGCGGAAAATAAAAGTAAATGACACAAAAAGATTTTGTTAACGAGGAAACCGCAGACGCAGAAAAACCCCGGGACCTTGTCCAGATTTAAGTACTCTCAGGATTAAGCCGCTACACAAAATTAAACCAACTTTTTATAGTTGAGACCAAGCAACTAAACCTATAGTTCACCTAGTTCCGTCTGTATCCCACGCCTCCAAATTATGAATAAGTCACGTACTTGGAACAATTACTTTGGTTCGTATTCCAAACAGTAAAGGAACAACAAATCTGTTTGGTAGCAACTCTCTTCAACCAAGTGATGTTAGTTCCTGGGCTTACATGATTTCGGATTTCCTTCGTCCGGCCAAAGAACCGTTGGGATTAGAAGATTTCAGCTTCCAATTAGAAGATTTCATAGCTTTGAAGATCTGAAGCATAAGATCTGATCTCTTATATTAATCATTTGTACAATCTCTGTTTCCTCATCTCCATACATTATGTATGTGAAACCAATCGCTAATAATTAAATAAATTATTAAGTGAAGAAATTATATGGATTAGAGTTCAGTTTTTCATTTTTCATCAATGAAATACCCCATTTGTGATCTAATTTGGATGATCAATTGAGTAACAAGTGCAAAACCCAGAACGCTAGCTAGTTTCAACCATGAATTATTTGGACTGCTTGAAATTTCTTATCGTCTGATATGATATAACAACAAATTAGCATCACCAGATAGCAACATAACTCAACAAATTAGCTAATTTTCCCTACGGAACATACAAGTTGCTTAGCAATGGTCGACCTGACTAGGTACCGGATCTTTGAATAATTAACATTGTCACATTTTCGAGTTCCCCAACGTAATATACGGCTCCCCGGTAACCCATCTGCAGCATGAATGGATTGACAGTGTGAACTTGGAAAATTATCTTAATTATCCATTCTGCCATATATGAGTATGTTAATCTATCTATGCAATGGAGGTATGTTTGGCCATGACTGATAGGGTATGGCACGCTGAATTCCTCAGCTTAACATTGTCTTATGTATACCGATGGTAATATATGGCTCCCTAGTCATCCGCAACATTGTCTTATGGTTCTGCTGAGGCCAGTTCTATGCTACTTGAGTTACTGAGACCCACACTTCTTAATGCAAGAGCATTACCATAAAATCAAACAACAGCAGTCCTCTGTCTATCTCTTCGGATTATCTATCCACGGCAACTTAATCATGCGAGAAGCAACAGGTGGTTTAACAGCAACATCAACAATAACTATCTATCAGCACAATGATATCTCCTCTCAAAATGCTAATCTCTCGCAGAATATTCTGATCTTAAAGCTCCTTACCTTAACTTGTTAACGACCAAATCATATTTTTGGATAGTGGGGAGCAATTGGATCTGATTCACGATCATCACCATCACATGATGCCAATATCACCAGATTTCAATTTTGAATCTTTGTCAACCAAATTCTCTGTAGATAGTAGTGGTAATCCAGATCTGATTTACTGTAGTAATCAGCATCACTCACAATGCACCTTCCTGGTCAAATTTCTATTGGTATAATATCATCCTCACTGTACTCCGTCTCCATTTTTCAGAATTTGAAAGGAAAATTTATTATATTCAGAAGCAGGAGTAGAGTTGCCAAGAGAAATGAAAGAGAGCATTTTCTTAACTTCTTTTTTGTTCTCAACTTCTTGAATTACTTATGCATAAGATTATTGTTAAGGTAGAGATTTGATCTATTGTTGTCGAGTTTCTTCTCAGTTGACTCCTCTAAAGGAGCAGCAAGACACTATACATCTGTTTATCCCACCAGGAATCATGCATGCCTGGTCCTGCAGGAACCAAACATTTTCTTGTAGCAATTACGTATTTATTATTCTATCATTTTCTTACCCAGATAGGCATTCGGGTTTACTGAACATGAAAACATCACGTTATTACTAAGCTAATTGATTAGTAAGCTAATTTGTTAATTTTAGCTTGGTGTTTTCGAATCATATCCTAGCCTTCACCGCTTATCTTTTATGAAAACTGCACTTGGTATGTTTTCACCGAAAACCTAGTTCTAAGTCCAAATGTTTTGGATTTTCCTGAAATCTAGATAACGTTTATGTAACTTCTAATTGGAATGGTAAGGTAACCAGGGTGGCTAATTGCTAATTGATTTACTTTTTACTCTTACTACTCGTACAGAAAGATATTGCATAGCATAGCTAGGCACTCTTTTCTAATGTGCCGCACTAATCTTACAGTATGTAGCATGAACTTAAGATGCACAAGTGAAAATATAAACTGAAATTGATCAGATTGAAGATGCGTACAAGTGACACTGTAAAAGAGTTGCAAAACATAATAGCAAGTCGATATCTTAAAACTACATCAAATTCTTTACAATAGTTTTTCTCATGGTTTTTTCTACACTATAGACTTCCAGAATCCATGGACCCTTAAACCATTGTTAGCTGCGTAAACGCCTTATGCTTGTATAATCGCAACAGTGGAAGATGTTGAAATCTATTGGAATATTTTCAACTGTGCTATCCAAGGGGGGTCCTGGGGGGCGTAAGCTCTGCATCTCAATTGCAGCGTAAGCTCTGCATCTCTGTGTGCCGCATTTCAATTGTATTATAGAAATGAAACGCACAACTTGCAACAACAAATCAGTTATGAAACAAGTTACAGAAATAATTTCATTAATAATAAAAATGCTTACACCAAACAGATAACCACAACAGATTTGTTGATGGTTAAACTGATGTACATAAACTGATAGTAAACGTCGATTTACATTTTGACACCCAAGGACGTGTGGATAACTCAGCACTGATATGAGAACTTCAAAATGTTGTTCGCATTTTATGGTTTTGGGTAACTTTGTCTCTATGTGCCTAGCCTAGGATGAGGGACTGATATGAGTGAGTGAACATCACGACATCACAACATTTTAAAGTTCTGGTATCAGGAAACCTATCACAGCCGTCTATAACACAAATTTCCGTTAGCAACTAGGTTCTGTCTCAGATTACGCTACAGTCATTGGATCATATAATAAAATATGAAACAAGTGAGCCCTAGATCGAGTGGGCATATCTTTTGTTGAGATTATTAGTCCCACATTGTATGGGCAATCTAAGATCTTGCGGTTTATAATCTTTAGTGCCTCTCCACTCATTGCCAATTGAGAGATTTCCTGTTTAGTCCACTAAACCCGACCCGGATTAGTGGCTAGTCCAGCGGGAAACAACATTTACTCCCTAGTCCAAAAAAGATTTGAAAAGAGTAAAATTACTCTACTAACCGTAACATATGTAGTATGTAGTAACATGCTAGTATTACTAGTAACTAGTAGTATACTAGTATTAATATGTAGTATGTAGTAACATATATATAGAACAAATGTAGTATGTAGTAACATATGTTACTAGTATGTTATATATTGACACTACATATTAATATGTAGTGTCGTATTAGTATGTAACACTACATATTAATATGTAGTGTCATATTAGTATGTAGTATGTTATATATTGATATTACATATTAATATGATACTAGTATAGTACTAGTTACTACTAGTATACTAGTATAGTATTAGTTATTACTAGTATATTACTAGTTACTACATGTTACTAGTTTACTAGTCTACTAGTACACATGTTACTACTAGTATAGTAGAGTAGTTACTTAATTTACGAGTAACATATTCTTTTTTACTAATAATATAATACATATTGGTTTGTAGTATGACCATATTGATACTACTAGTATGTAGTAACATATTACTATTAATATTTGCATGTGTTGTTACTAATTAGATCTGTAAAGGTGTTTTAGGCATTTAGAAAACACACTTTATAATCTCCACAAAGTTTTTGGCCTAGTGAGTAAATAATTGGACTAACGAGTAAATAATTAGACTAACGAGTAAATGTTTTTCATGGGTGGACTAGCCATTAACTGGGTCATGAAAAATTGGACTAAATAGTAATTCCTACTTGCCAATTGGTTTTGAGTTGGATGCCCGTATTCTAACATGGTATCAGAGCAGGCTATTTGCGACGAGTCATTTGACCGCGCATTTACTCCGCGTCACCCGATTTAATTGTCCACGTGTTAGACCCAACGAGGCTACACGTGAGGGGGCGTGTTGAGATTATTAGTCTCACATTATATGGGCAATCTAAGATCCTGCGGTTTATAATCTTTAGGGCCTCTCCACTCATTGCCAATTGGTTTTGAGTTGGATGCCCGTATTCTAACATCTTTGTTCTCCAACGCTTATAAAAGCATAGTTTTCTCGTGTAGTCTATCCAAATTGTGCCTCCAATCCATCGTCTACCTATAAAATCTTCTAACCTTAAATACAAACATCAAAAAGAAAATCATGAAAGAGGCAAGTAGTGGTGGTTCAGTAGCAGCATCACCACCACAACAAGCATTATGATGTCTCCTCTCAATATGTTAATTTCATTTGTCTTTTTGATACGATTTCAGTTGTTGCTACATGTCCTCCTAAGCTTTGGCCATCACTTGCTAAGAGATTTCACCGCATAAGAAGTGATCTTCTAGTTTGGTCATATAATTCTTTGTATTCCCCCAATTTCTTCATCTCCATCGTTTATCACATTTAATTTGATGTAGGTGAGAGCCAATTACCAAAATCACTCCCAATTATAGTTATTATGATTTTTTGTTTTGTTTTTCAATAATTTTACCCCCATATATGTTCTAATCTGGATATACCAGAGACTCAAAGCAAGAGCATCCAGAAAAAATGTGGCCACAACTTATTTCAATCTTAAACCTTATAGTGTCACCAAAATTTGATGCAATAATGCACCACCAAAGGGCTATAAAAGTGTCACTAAATTTTATGTTAGGGATTCAAAATCAGTGCCTGAATATTCTTAAAGTCTCAGCTTCGGAAAATGAGGTGATTAAAGTCTGGTACGGAATATGGATGATCAATTGAGCAACAAGCTCAAAACCTAACAAGGCTGGTTATATTATATAACACCAAATCCAAATGCCTATAACCATCACCCAAAAGGCATCTCATATTCAATCAACATGGCCTCAATTTTTCCCTACTCATGAACATACAAATTGCTTAGAAACAAGTTATCGAGATAAATCTCATTGTAATTGCATAAATCACACTAAAGGAACATTGGTGTGGGAGAAAAAAAATGTTTGCACCAATATAAGCACTTTCCGTTATCTTAAAATTATGGAGATTGGATTCGGCATCAAAATTTATACAACTGTCCAGTTATGACCGGCTCCTATAGACCAAAAAACATAACCGCAACAGATGCATGTCAAAAATTACGGTCACTCATAGCATACGTGATTGAGTCGTATGGTTTGCTTCTTAAAATTTGAGAATTCGCCTCCGCTGTTGCTCGCACATAACTCACTTGCTTCTTTAATTTCAGAGTTGTCCTCCCTATTGCTTGTCCAGAAACTCGCCGAGAAATCTCGATTGACAACCTTGACAATACATGTGGAATATTCAGAAGGGCCGATGTGCCTTGTTTTTATGATTCTTCTTGCCAACTTTATCTCTAGAAAACTAAGTGTCTCTTGAGTTTGATTCAAGATTCTCATACTACTATGGGTAAGATAAGAAAGTATTGTGACCAAATGGCTCACAAAAAATTCAGGGTTACACATCATTTCCTAGTCACTAGATGAAACCATAAAAATGATCAAATTCTTGAAAGTTATACACGCTTATCTCGCACAAATGGCCATCAACCAACACAAATGGTAAATCAGCAGGAATTACGATTACTCATAGACTGTGCTGGAACCGTTAGATCAAATAATCAAATTTAAATCAAAGGTGATAAATTAAACCTGAGCCAAACGAGCATAGTTGCCTCCTAGGACATCCAAGCTGCGCCTCCCTTTTCCATATGCAAAGAAAGAAACAAAGCAAATCTAAGCCTTTGAAAAGGCAAGTGGTGGTAGTTAACATCCGCATCACCGCCGCCACAACAAGCATTACGTTTCTCCGCTCAAAATTTTAAGTTTTGTTGAGTTTTCTGTTTGAAAGAAAACGAAGATTCAATGAGGCAGTTAGATACACATGTTTCAAGCACCAGCTCAAGTTGCTTAGAAAATGTAGTCAGCTAATTTAAAATTCAATACCTCAATGGATCAATTTTCCCATAAAGAAGGAGATTCAAATGTAGTCAGCTACAGGCTACAACTTGCTACAGTCTGTTGCATACAGAAAATTAAGTGTCATTCAATTTTGATGCGGCTAAACTGATGCAAATATTCTTCGATCGCCAATTGACAAGTTTCTTAGAAAATGTTATGCCATAAAAGTAAATGCATGCCTAGGAAAATGAAGTCTCGTCCAGTTTGATTCAAGATTTGCATCAGTAAAATCAAAATCAATGCCTCGATATGTCCCTGGACATACAAGTTTGTTAGAAACGTCCAGCTTGTGCAGGAACCAGACTTTTGAACAGGCTTATCCAACAGATTTTTAGTCCATCAAATGTTTTTGCCAAGCAGACAAAAAACAACATATAGTCGGTTTAGCAACCTTCTAGATAAAAAAAATTTCAACATGAATCGAATTGTGAAGCCCGATTTAGGGTTAAACTAGATGGTTAGAAATCTAAATACCATAAGATGTACCCTTGGTGCATGCACAATTCACTACAATGCAAGCTAAACGACTGACGGTGCTTCAATTCATTGTTCGCCTAGTCTATTTTGGAATCTGCTACCTGTATTTTGCTTGTCCATAAAACTCATCGGAACATCAATTAGCAGACTTAACTTGGTAACGTACCTAAGAGGTACCTATACGAGTGAATATTTGAGAGAAAGTATGAGTCAGTCATACTTTCGGTGAATTCAACACTTATCTGCTTGTTCGGTGAATTCAACACTTATCTGCATCATAATTTCAAGCAATAAAACTAACAATCATCTTATCTATATCAGGGGAAAAAAAACAATTCATCAAGTCATGAAGAGGATAACAGGTAACTATATAAATTTGACCACCTAGTTAAAGTTCAAGAAACTATAGACAGTTTAGTAATGCATGTTATATAAGTGGATCAGATATGATTAGATCTGTAATGTAATGTGTAAGAGGAGAAAAAGAAATCTACTACAACTGATTGAATAAACCAATCTGTATATGTTTTTTCATCTTAAAATGAATGGGCAGATCTCTATAACCCTTTTTTTTTTTTTTTTTTGATCGGTATATAGTACTTATAAGGGTTATAAGTACTATATATCTAGCTTTCTACTGAATCGAACACCCAATTTGTGCCTCCCTCACTCTTCTCGTCTGTGAGTTAAAACTCTCGACCAAAACCCCCTAGCCTCCCCTCCTTCATCTGTGTAGAGAGAATGAAAGGAAGAAACCAAAACCCCCTAGCCTCCTTATGATGACACAAATACATTGCAAGAAATTAATTGCAGACGGTTCAATATCCATCCAATTACATAATATATCAGAATAATGATCTTTCCTCTCAAAGTTATTGTAGAATCTAGAATGGGCTATTTTCTCAGCATAATGTCTACTGCTAATCACAATAAATGTAGGAAAACAAATGGCACCAGGTAACACGATATAGGAATAGTTTAAATCTCCGAAAGTTTGTCTATAAATATTGTGTTCTGGCCTGTCTTAGGATTGAATTTGAAGCAAAATCTAGCACTTTTACAGAGCATGAACAAAAGTATACCACATACAACTTTGGGTGTCTCTCTTCTCCTTTTGCACCAATTTTAAGTTCTAACATTATACGCAGATTAGATTCGATTTATAGCATTGTCCAATCAAGGCTTGCCCCTCTAGACCAAACATGAATCCACTACAATCCCCATACAATTGATGCAAAATCTCGCTATGATTTAATTTTGTGTTCAAGAATAGAGCTAACATACTGTATCAACATCGAATTGACAGCCAATATTCGTTGGCAATATAGAAGGATGTGCCATCTTTTCAATTGTATGTATCCATCCGATCTGGAACAAGTATTAGTCTCATGGTAACCCTAAAAAACCTTCAACGTAAAAAAGATTCACCAATATACTCCAAAAAAAGTATAAGCATTGTGGAATTGTGTTCTGCCAATTATGCGACGACTGACCACTCTAAACCAAACACATAACGAGTTAATCACAAGGTCCACAAGCATTGTCAAAAAGTTTGGTCACACTAGTACAAAAATGCCCTTCAGCCACGGTATATTACCGTGACCAAAGATCTATGGTCACGGTATTTCATTTTTGGAAAACCGTGACCAAATCCTGCGAGGCCAAAAGTATGTTTATATGGTCTCGGTAATTCACCGTGACCAAAATTTCTTTAGTCTCGAGATTTTATATGACACCGTGTCCAAATTTGAGAAATGGTCACGGGATACATGTCCCACCGTGTCCCGAGGTTTCTCACTGGTCTCGTTTTGCATTTTACCTCGTGACGTTTGCATGTTGGTCTAACATTTGATATACATTGAAAACCAAAATAGACAAAGTAGTAGCTAACAATAAATAGAACATAGATTCCAAACCAAACAATATATCCACGACGTGAAATTTTCCTGTCGTTCAATATTCCTCAATATTCCATTAATAATTAAATACGTACAACATACTGTTAACATGAACGAACAAGAAATGGATGAAAATATCTCTATACAATGCTGAAAGTACTTGGAATAATAAGATATCCAGAAATTCCCGTTTGTCGTCAGAAACTTTCGAAATGCATGGAGATGTGTATGACATCAAAAAATGTAAACTGTTTCCTTCTGCTACCTGAAATTCACAGTAGTATGTCATCAAGCTAGAGCAAAACTATGAGCACTCGCTGTTAAAGATGAACTATAAGATCGAGTTCATGGCACCCACTAAGAACCAACTTTGGAAAAGACAGAATCTTAAAATTGAATGTCGAAATAAATACATCTTGGATGTACATATATGTTCATAATCCATATCAACACGAGCATCCAAAGTCCACAATATTCGAATAGCTCATCCCAAGTATTAAGTGCTTATGCCTCTTCTTCTCAAGCACATAAGTGGATCCATGGCAAATCAACAATTTAGGAAAACCCTATCAATGGGCAAACAAATACACAAAAGATGAACAAAAACTGAATATCAAAATTAAGGAAAGTAAATCTTACAAGGTTAGACATAAGTCATACCTATAAGAAAAAGAAGAGTTAGATTGAAGATTTAGAGTTTACCATGTTGAATAGAAGTTACCATCAAGAAGACTCCACTGAGCAACCAACGATCTGCTTTGAACAAAATAAACAGAAACGATTCAAATCCAACTGTTTGAATGCAAAACTTCCACTGTTAATAGTTAACCAAACCAAAATAAGTTCTAGAGCTTCTGAGTAACATAAATCACTTAAATATGAAGAAAATGAAACATGCAAAATCCACATTTTAACAAACCAAAATACAGTAAACTGCGTTACTGTGAACCATCACAGCAGAAATTGGAGTAATGAAATAACCACTTTACACATTTCAACGTTGATAAACATAATCGATTCCCAATTTCCCAATAATCTATCAACAAATTCCATGATGTGCTACATAAACTCTAATGTCATGATTTGCAGCAGGTAACCTAAATCCTAAGAAAACAAACAATCTGGGTACGCTAGATTCATACATCAAGAATAAAAATCGAACTTACCACCATGAAACTGCACCGCTACTCGCCCTAATTTCTCTTCTACATTTTTATTTTTTTCTGTACCGAGTCTTCCAACTGTAGACGGAACTAATTTTTCTCTAGATCAAAGAAATTTGGGGAAAGAGATTAGAAAATGGGGAACTGGAAAAAGGAAAAAAAAAACTGAATTAGTGGGGACCTGGGATGTGGCTTCTCGAATTTTCATTCCCACCATTACATTGTGCAGTGGGGAACATGGATGGGGATTGAGATTAATCAACCACCAGACCAGATTCACCCCGGTTTTCTCTCCTACTTGATAGCAAGAGGGGAAAGAGAAGATAAAATTTACATCGTGTAGTTTGAATCATTTAGACACTAGACACGTGTAGTTTACTTTATACTGTACTTTTGATGGTTTAGACACGCGTCATACAATATTCCGAGACCAATAAATTTCCACGATTTAGAGACACGGCTAATACAGATCCCGGGGCTAAAGACATGATTAATGGTCACGGGGTTTCAAAATCCCGTGTCAAACAGAAAATTGGTCACGTTTTTTGCTTAAACCGTGACAATGACAACCGTGACCATAAACACTTATTCTACTAGTGTCAGTGACGCTAGTAATAATAGATGAATACGTTTCAGCTGTTAGATCAAATGACTATCGTCGGTGTAGACAAAGGATACAAAGAAACCCTAAACACAAATATACAGATCTCCCTCATCGACGGCAACAGCAAATTCCTGGCAGAAGCAAGTGGTAGTGATTCAGTAGCATTTCCATGAACAACCAGCAGTATGATATCTCCTGTCAGTATGCAATTTTCAGATAACTATGTCACAGAATTCTCATCTAAAACTCTTTTCAGCTATCTAGGCGTTATTAGTAGAACCATTTTTGGGGACCGACCTTTTTTTGCGGGGACCATTTTTTTTATTTTGGGTAAGATATTAGAAGCAAATCTAGGTCACCCCTTATCTAGATATTTATGATAATACCTAAATTACCCTCTAATTATTTTTGGTTAATGATTAGTTAGTGTTAATATTAGTTAGTGTGATTAGTGAAATGATTTTGAATAATGATTTGAGATTAAAAAATCAGATTTTTAAAAAAGAAGTAGAATTATTGAGAGAGAAAAGTTAGAGAAGATGAAGAAAAAAACCATGGAAAAAAAAAATTGAGTTCACTAAGTTAGACTGAAGGAAGACTATTTGGGTACCCAGGTATGCTATAAACTTAGATAATGTTGGTTGAATTGGTCCAAATTTTTAAAAAAATGTGAATTTGTTAAGTAGATTTGGGCTTGTTCGGTTACCTTGTGTGAAGAACATGTAACCGAACTCATCTGAAAGTGTAGTTCGATTAGTTTTTGATAACACGCTGGTTACCGAACTCTCCAATAATGGAGGTTTTTTGAAGTTCGGTTAACGGGCATGTTACCGAACTTTGCAAATAGGATTACAGTGTTATGTTCGGTTTGGCCGAAATGTAACCGAACTTTAGGGTCTATAAGTTCGGTTAGTTTACAACCAATAGCTAACCGAACTTATGTAAAATAAGATTGCACATTAGTGTACAAAGTTCGGTTGTTTCGCAAACTTCATGCCAACCAATATCTAACCGAACTATACACAATTAGTTAAGAGTTCGGTTTGTCAAGGTTTTTTGCGAACAAACCGAACATAGTGGGACAAGTTCGGTTAAATTGAAACTCAACATAGTGGGCAAAATAACACAGTTAGGTTACATTGGATTTTTTTTTTTTTTTTTTTTTTTTTTTTGTAATATTCGTAAAGTTCGGTTAGAAAATAGTTTTAGCCTTCTTTGCGAACCAACCAAACTCTGAGTGGGCAAAGTTCGGTTAAATCAAAAATCAACATAGTGGGAAAACTAGCACAGTTCGGTTACATTTGATTGTTTTTTTGTTTTTTTTTTTTTGTAATATTGGTAAAGTTCGATTTTAAAATAGTTTTAGCCTTCTTTGCGAACCAACCGAACTCTAACTTTGGTTAAGAAAAAATTAATTCGTGATAACCAAAGTGTTCTTCGTGTTCTTGGTTTCAGAATGTTCGGTTAGCAAACTAGTTTTTTTTTAACTATTCCTAACCGAACATGCCACTGTAACTTCCATTTAAACCATATTTTGATGACTATCGCTCAAAAGTTCAATCAAAAACGAATTAGAAGTAATGAGTTTGTGGGAAAATACTTATGGATAGGTTTGTTTATAAAATATTGATTAATCGGCGATGAAAATTCAATGAATCAACCAGGCTAAAAATTTGATGGTTTTGATTAGATTTGTATATGATCAGGGTTAGATGATCATAAATTGACGAAGAAGAGAAGAAGAAAAATTGTAGAATAGAGGAAGAAGAAGTTGTAGATTAGTTATAATTTTAATTAGGTAAAAGAGTAAATATGTTAATGATTTAAATTAAGTTATATATATAGAGGTGGTGGTGGTTAGTGGGGGTGGTAATCGGAGGTGGTGGTGGTAATCGGTGGTTGGTGGTGGTGATAATCGGAGGAGGTGGTGGTGGTAATCGGCGGTGGTGGTGGTGATAATCTGAGGAGGTGGTGGTGGTAATCGGCGGTTGTGGGCGGTGGTGGTCATAGGTGGTTGTTGGTGGTGATAATCGGAGGTGGTGGTGGTAATCGGCGGTGGTGGGCGGTGGTGGTGGGAGGAGGTGGTGGTTATATATATATGGTTAATAGGTTGGTTTTAAATTAAATTAAGTTAAAGGTAGGTTAGTCATTTCCACATTTTAGGACACCCCTTATAACTATAGGGAAGGTGGCCTGATAAGACCATGGTCCCCCAAAAAAAACCATGGTGCCCAAAAAAAAAATGGTGCCATTAGTATAACCCCATCAAAGGGTGAGAAAATGTTGTCATTAATTGGCCCATGAGCAGTTTGAAGGTACACTTTAATTTCTTAGCCCATATATGTTAGAGCCGTTAGATCAAAAGGGGGTGATAAGGTTAACCCTAATATACACTATACCCGTTATATAAAGTAGCATTGGTTCTTCCAACTCCAAATGCTTCCGGACTGTGCCTCCGTCATCTCATCTGCGTGGAGAGAAAAAACAGAGGAAGCAAACCCTAACCCATCAGTCAAATAACACGAGTTCCCTCTATCTATCATCGACGGCAAAAACAACAAAACCATGGGAGAAGCAAGTGATGGTGGTGGTTCAATAGCATCATCAACAAGAGAGCATTATGATATTTCCTCTCAAAATTTTTGTTTTTGCATCCTTTAAGACAGGAATAGGGAGCAGGAATTCCTGTTTAATTGCTTGTTGGACTTTGATTCGGAACTTTTTATTTCCTCCATCACTGACTGCAATTAGGCTTAGAATCATTTCTTTTTTGTTTTTGGTTACAGATCTAATTACAATTCACACAAGCACTACATCTTTCTTCTTTCCAGCTTATTCATTTGTAATCGGCTACTTAGTTGTTCTCCCACAGTTCGTATTTGTATTTTATTACATTTAAGTTACTCACGTATGTGAACCAATTACTATTTGTTTTTCCAAATTTATTTATCAAATTACATGATATGAACCGATCACTATTCTCATGAGTAAGAGGAGAAAAACAAAAAATTATCACTTGATGTTCAATCATTTACCTATGTATGATTAAACTGTGAGCCACAGCTAATATTGTTCTTCTCTGTTGATTATCACAAAATTTGTTTCGATGTATTACACTTTCATTGAAAACTGCCTTTAAGCAACCAATTCGGGCTACGCCTAATTTTATAGTCCATGCTAATTTTGCATATCCTACATAAAAATGAAGTGTATCTAAAGTTTGAGGAAGAAATTATGACCTTAGATGCACATACATACATACATACATGAAAAATGAAATGTATTTTAAATTTGAGGCAGAAATTATGATCTTAGATGCACATATGTCTTAATGAAGCACCACCAATGGGTGAAAACATGTTATCGGAAAATTCAAAATCAATGCCTCAATTAGCAACTTTAATTGAAGTATATGTGCGTTTTTCTTTCGGTATCAAAGGTTGAATAAGCTATGGGGTATAGCTGGGGGTTAGAGAACTCTTAGTCATCAAACCAATAGATTCAATGGCAATATGCTGATTCTTTTGGGCTAATGATTACTACTGGCCTACTAAATTAAGCCAAAGAGATTTTCCTCTGACCGAATTCTGGGGTGCGGGCCGTGCGGCAACAATGGGAACGACGGATTTTAGACATTTTCCGTGCTTCAAGGCTACCATCTGATTTCAGTTGAATAGTTTCAAACACCAAGACATCTTAGCCCCGACACTTATGAAATATTTGGCGTTTAAATTTTCAAGTCGTGTTAATAATTTTATGCCATGCATGAAATTTATTAGAATTGTGCCCGTAAAGGAAAAAATCTCATGAAAGGAATAACATGTGTAAATAGTTTCAGAGAGTGCTAATTTTTTCTTTTATTTCCGTTTGGAAGGTGGGGAATTTTCAAGGCTTTTAGTGGGTGCACAGATTTTCCCTCAACTAATCAGGTACATTTGCCTATCCAAACAACTTAGTTTTGCTTTGGTGGATTTGGAAACCTGGGAATACGCATTTGAGTTTGCATCCCATTCAAGAGTTCAGACGACCAACACTGACTGATAGTGAAGGTGTAATGTGTTACACAAAGACATGTCCAGGACATAGAAGCACAAAATATACAGACATTCACAAACTGAAAAATAAAATAAAAACATATCTCCGACGACACAACCATGTTTGGAACTAAGAAAAATGGTTTTAAATAACGAGGATGATAGCCTTGGAAGATTTTCACTTTCAAGAAGCTCTGAACTCTTCTTCTTCTTCTTAGGAGTTTGTTTGCCATGAGACTTTTTACTCTTATTTTTCAAAATGATCTGCTAAATAAACTGAACTATGTTAATCAAGAGGAGATGGTAAATAAAGTGATTGAAACAAGTAAAACATAAACTGAATCATAAGAGATTTGTTACTACGTACCCTCATAGCAGCCGCGACAGAACTGACAGTTTTAGCTCGGACGCTTTTTGCTTGCTTACTTGCTACCTTTTTGGGAGATGTTACCGAATTCTTGCTTACTACCTTTTTGGGAGATGGGACTGGATTCTTGCTCTTTGCTTCATCGTTAACCTGTAACATAAACTAAAATAAGTTAATCAAAAGGATTGAAAAGAACATCATTTATACTAAATACGTAAAATTAAACTGAACCATAAGATATATAAGTCTTCACCTTATTATTCTTCACCATTGCAGACAAATTGGATCTTAACCTCCTTACACACTAGGCATCTACAACAAAACATAACCAAAAAGTCAAACTCTAAATATTGCACCATATCTCATCGGATAAGAAATCACCATTGTACATGACAAAACACCACATGTGAATCACTAAGGCTGAATGAGCTGGTGCACTCTCTTTCGTATGAGCAAGTCCATTGCATGAGAACTTAAGCAATTGCTTCGCTCATACGAAAGAGAGTGTTCTAGCTCTCATCAAACCTTGCAAAAAGATATAAGACTTTAGCAAAATCAAACAACATATTGCATGAACCTAGCATGTTATTAAGAAACCAATAAAGCATCATATAATGACCATCAAGCAACTGACCACCGCTGGTTGGGATACCGAAGCCCTTTGAAATTCTCAGTTGAGAATGAGCCAGGAGTTCGGTACTCCAACCAGCGGCAATTTCAGCTTTACTTGATGGTATCAAAAACAAGCATCATGTTCACACGACTAACAACTTCAACATATACGACTAACATATTAAACAAATACACATATGAATCGGTTACATTTGGTAAACATATGAATCGGTTCTGTACAAAACCCTAACTCGGCTCAGAAAATAACTCTAACTCAAATTCTAAATCAAACCCAATGAAAATGAAAAACTGTAGAACAAACTCTGCATCATCTATAGCTGAATCGGTTTTGTAAAAAAACCCTAACTTGGGTAAGAAAATAAAACCCTAATCAACCAAACCCTATATCAAACACAAAAGAAAGCGAAAAACCCTAAATTTAACTCTAAATCATACATTTCGAATCAAAACTAATCAGAAATGAAAAATAAAACCCTAATCAGGTGAGATTCAAACCTGAGGGTGAAGCTGAGAGATTTGGTGATACGAACTCTTCTTCTATGATGTTGGGGTGAAGTTTCAGGTGAAGTTTGAGGTGAAGTGGGGGTTTGAGGTGAGTTGGGGTTTGTTTTCTGAGTTGCAGAGACGGAGAGAACGAAGATGGAGAAAGTGAAAGAAAAGAAATGAGAGAATAATTTTGGTTTATGGTCAAAAGTATTCTCTTTAGGGGTTGTTTGGGTGGGAAACCAAATTTGGTTCAAAATCTAGAAGGATGTACCCAAATTTAGGCGGGTTGTTTGGGTGGGAAACACACAATCCGCATGGTACTTTTTGTAGCCGTTAGATTAAAATCTGGACAATCCCAATGGTTGAAATAAAGCATACGGATTGAGAAGAAAACACAAAATTTGGTAAACCAAACAAGGCTTCCTCACCGTTAGATTGGCTTGTGATTTAATTTCCTTAAATTTGGTTCGTTGGATTACAAATAATTACAATAAAACCATTTGATAGGTATAAACTCAAAATTCTGGTTACTTCGTCTTCAAACCTGACCACGAACTATGAATCGTAAACGTCTGAAAATGGGTTCTGACTTATAATTTAGCAGAAGTAGACTACTATGAGACGAGAACTTCGCATGAACGATGGATCTTTAGCAGTTTACGCGTAAGATTCCATGAGAATATTCTCACGAACCCCTAAACACACACGAATTCGCAAACTTCGAGGTGTGACTTGTCCGAAGATCGAAACCTGGCCAGGAGTGGACTACTATGAGACGAGAACTTCGCATGAACGATGGATCTTTAGCAGTTTACGCGTAAGATTCCATAAGAATATTCTCACGAACCCCAAAACACACACGAATTTGCAAACTTCGAGGAGTGAGCTTGTCCGGAGATCGAAACCTGGCCTGGAGTGGACTACTATGAGACGAGAACTTCGCATGAACGATGGATCTTTAGCAGTTTACGCGTAAGATTCCATGAGAATATTCTCACGAAACCCAAAACACACACGAATTTGCAAACTTCGAGGAGTGAGCTTGTCCGGAGATCCAAACCTGGCATGGAGTGGACTACTATGAGACGAGAACTTCGCATGAACGATGCATATTTAGCAGTTTACGCGTACGATTCCATGAGAATATTCTCACGAACCCCTAAACACACACGAATTTACAAACTTCGAGGAGTGAGCTTGTCCGGAGATCGAAACCTGGCCAGGAGTGGACTACTATGAGACCAGAACTTCGCATGAACGATGGATCTTTAGCAGTTTACTCGTAAGATTCCATGAGAATAATCTCACGAACCCCAAAACACACACGAATTTGCAAACTTCGAGGAGTGAGCTTGTCCGGAGATCGAAACTTGGCCTGGAGTGGACTACTATAAGACGAGAACTTCGCATGAACGATGGATCTTTAGCAGTTTACGCGTAAGATTCCATGAGAATATTCTCACGAACCCCAAAACACACACGAATTTGCAAACTTCAAGGAGTGAGCTTGTCCGGAGATCGAAACCTGGCCTGGAGTGGACTACTATGAGACGAGAACTTCGCATGAATGATGGATCTTTAGCAGTTTACGCGTTAGATTCCATGAGAATAATCTCATGAACCCACACTAGTACAAATATGGGCTTAGGTGACAGTTAAAAACTGTCACCAAAATGCTTATGTAACAGTTTTTAAATTTTTTTGCACTGTCACCAAAGGCTCGAAAGGTCTTTAAAAAACTGTTACAAAATCATGACTATAATGTAACAGTTTCTTAATAAGCCTGTCATTGTTTACGACCTACAGTATCATTTTCTAAATGAAACTGTTATCAGAACCTTAATTTTATGTACTAACGAAACAGTTTCTTAGCAAACCTGTCATTGTTTACGACCTATGATATCACCTTTTAAGTAAAACCGTCATCTAAAACTCAAATCCTTGTACTAAGGTAACATTTTTTTTTCATGAAACTGTCATGTTAGGTAGAATTTCCTACAATAACCGTCACCGAAATCATATTATATGACACATTATTTGTTAAAATGTCACCATACGCTCTCTTTTATCGCCAGTTCCTGCTACAGTTGTTTAGTGACATGTTGAGTCCTGAGTAGGATAACTAATATTTAAATGAAAATAACTATAGAAAGATTTTTTAGTGCTTGAAGTAGCACGTGTACAGAACTAGAAATTCCAAGCCAAAAATGTAAAATTCAGATTAATGTTCAATATGTTTCATGTTTAAGTAAGTACTGACAAAAAGAAATTAACAAAGAAAATGGAAGCCATTTTTTGTAAAGCACGACAACTACTTTAATTTGTCCAAGTTTCATTTCCCAAATCTGGACCAGCACAGCTGCGACATCAGGTTACAAACGCCTAAGCGTTCTCTTCGTATTTCCATGATTTATTCTTCATACTACTCGGACTTTCTCTGCAAAATAAAAATAAATTATTACCTGTATTTCTAAAGCAACATACAAGAACTTTTAGATGAAAAGAAAGAAAACTGATCTTGAATGCAAAAAGTAGACACAATCAGAAGAACCGCTTGGAGCAGATATGGAGATGAAAATCTGAAGGAAAACAATAAAACTCCAAAAGGGAATTTACCATTACTGTACTACTCACTTTTAGCTGCCCTTTTAATAATAATATAATAATTACATAAAAGATTCCCTTTTTTTTTTGTGGCGAGATATGCTACATATTCAGAAAAGATAAATACCGGTTAATAATGTTTAATCTCACAATGTAGTAATACAAATAAGTTAGTACGCTTACAGGTGGAAAACAAAGTGAAATAGAAAACTGTCTTTTTGTTAGGCATCCCTTCCACGACCCTGGATGGCGATAAGAGTAAATGAGAAGAGATTTTATGAAATTAAAATTAGTATGAAAATATAAATCTAATTGATCTTTGCATGGTTTTGTCAGTTTCTTTTTGTTGTTTTCCCCCCATGAATCCAGCCACAATTCTTTTTGAATGCTCAAGTTTAACACAACAATAATATCAGATTTTAATTGAAATCTCACACTAAGTAGATGAACACCATGCTGCACAACAGCTAATTCCACAATATATCTACTCCAGCAGTCCATTCCTGGGCCATGTCCTGCAAAGAAAATGAAAACTAACATCTAATAACTTGACCAACAAAAGAACATCATGAGATGGTAGACCTTGAGAAAACAAATAAGAGTTGATCGACTCAATCTTACTACACAGCTTGGTACGTAGTTAGCCAACAATGAAGCTTAATATCTCATTGTCAGCAAAAAGTTCTGGCCGCAATGTGTCATTCTCAGCGAGCATGGTTCTCGTAGTGGTGTTGGAGTTGAACATGGTACAAGCTTTGGTAGTGGAGGTGGTTCTAGTAGTGGTTTTGGCTATGGTGATGAAGTTGAACATGGTGGTTGTTACAGGGTTGGTGGTGGGGGTCTGGTAATATGGTTCTGCTATTGAAAGTTGATTTTGTAGCATATTGGTGGAAATGGTGGTGGTATTTGTTATGGCTGGTACAAGCATATCCTTAGCTAGCATCTCGCATACAATATATTATATTTTCTTCGGAACGTAGCCTCTGACACCCTCTGACAAGAGCTGCACTCATAAAACAATCACAATTTATCAATTGCATATATAATTCCAAAATTTTAAACCCTTTAAAGCTCTTGCAAACCACAAGCCATTCAGAACATGCCTCCAAGTAAAGGACTAGCAAAGGCCAACCTCTTGTTGATCCGGTCATTCTCAGGACGTCGGCCAATAACACAAAGCAATAGGCGATAAAAGATTAATATTTCAAGGAGCAGCAGCAGAAGCCCTTTCAGAGGTTTATGGCACAATAAAAAACAACACACTGGAAAATACGAATCAACTCTCTGAACTGAGTTTCCAAGAATATCTGTCTTTGCTATACATATTTTTCAATTCTTTAACAGTCTAAAATTTGATATAAGTGGTTGTAGGAGGAGTCATGAATATATTCCTTATGTGACCCACAAATCAATGCTTAATACAGCGTTACAACTAGCTCTAATAAGTAATTCTTAATGACTGAGTGGATGTTAAAAGAACTTACCCAAAATTGAAAGATTTCCCGGCTTAACAATATTCCCTGACGCCAGCATGAGGAAGCATTTCTTTTTGGAGTATATCTTTTGCATACCTGATAAGCGAGGATATCCAAGGAAATGTGTAAGCATGTGGAAATTCAATAAAAATACAATTATAACCAAGTATAGTGCTGTCAATGAACATATATGATCCTCTTTCCGTTGTCACACCCACAACGGATCTTCCTTTAACAATATAATCTAGTGTGATCTAAAGTAGGTAGAAACACAAAATCTTATTATTTAGCACCTCCATTAACATAAAAAAAAAGTACTAACTGCATATGCTGTAAAACCACATGGTCATTCAGTTCTAAGAGTACTAAACAGAACACCACTAGCTTATGAACCAACATCACCAAATTAAACCTAACTAATTATCTACTTATATCCTTCCTTTGCATAATTTATATGATTAATACAAAATTCTTTTAGTGGGTAACAACAAAATAAGACCCAACCAACTTCTCTCTCACATTTCAATTCTATTTCATACTAGCTAGTGAATAATGAACATGACACAAAAATTCCACAATTGCATCTATATCTACCAAAATAGAAGACATATAAATTTATCTTCTCTTACTATTTTACTATTATGACAACGGAAACTAGAGAAATGTGGAGGTTTGAATTTTAAGAAAACACTTTAATTTTTACCAGTAGGAGGAATTAATGTCCAGACCCTCCTCTTCCTTTTGTTGATCTTCCATTCTGTATAAAACTAACAAGTCTGGTTTAACCAAGGAGTTACAATCCGAAACAAAATAATACATGGAAGAGTAATTAGTTACCTCGGCATAATCAAAGACCTAAAAGTCGTACCATAGTTAATAAAGGCCGTAAAAGAATTCTAATTTCAAACACAAAATTAGTTAAGAAAGACTAGAGTTCAAACCCTAGACAGAAATCCCCAAATACAGAAACGAACAAGATACTCCGAAACCTTTAATTCCTGCAAAAATAAATTGAAGATTGAATGCAAAAATTGAACCAAATAAGCGAAATCTGACCACCGAAAATATTACTTAAAAACAAAATCATGGTTAAACCCTAACAAAAAAAACCATATTCGAATGGAAAATACAAACCTAGTTTTCTCCTTTGCTTATTATAGAGAAAAGGGAACCGAAATCCCAGTTTTCTGATGAGGTGAAATAAAGAGAAGGAAAATGGAGATCCGGAGATTCTAATGGTGTGGGCTATGTTCAATTCTTCTTCGGAAGTGGAGTGTTAGAGAGAAAATGGTATATGGATTACAGAGGGGAAAGAGAGAAAGTGAGATCGTGTTTTTCTTTTTTCTCAATAGGCGAAGTTTGTGGGCTATTATTCAGTCGTGACTCGTGGGAAAATTTGCTAAAACTGGAGACTCAACCAACACCCTACTATCTAGGAACCAGGAAACCCACTAACACAGCACACCCACTACTGCTAGATAACTAACAACATCCTACGTTTGAGAGTTCCACACGGAGATTGTATGAGCAGTAGCAGTTTTGATAGAAACTGTCACTATAAAAGGAAGTGGCGGTAATTAAAAGAACTGTTGCCTAATACTTTCCTATTTGATAACAGTTTGTATGTAAAACGATTACAATATCTTAAGTATAGAAACAGTTTATAACTGTTATTATACATCAGTATACAATAACATTTTCCCATAAAAACTGTCATTTTTTTATTATTCAGTAACACTTTTAAAACTGTTATGATTGTTCATCTCTATTGGTGTGAGTTTTGTTTAAAAACTGTTACCTATATCTCATAGCTTATGTTTTCGTAACAGTTCATTCGTGAACTGTCATGGTTTTGGAATCTCAACTGTCACCAAAGCCCATATTTGTACTAGATCGAAACCTGGCCTGGAGTGGACTACTATGAGACGAGAACTTCGCATGAACGATGGATCTTTAGAAGTTTACGCGTTAGATTTCATGAAAATAATCTCACAAACCCCAAAACACACACGAATTCGTAAACTTCGAGGAGTGACCTTGTCCGGAGATCGAAACCTGGCCAGGAGTGGACTACTATGAGACGAGAACTTCGCATGAACGATGGATCTTTAGCAGTTTACGAGTAAGATTCCATGAGAATATTCTCATGAACCCCAAAACACACACGAATTTGCAAACTTCGAGGAGTGAGCTTGTCCGAAGATCGAAACCTGGCCTGAAGTGGACTACTATGAGACGAGAACTTCGCATGAACGATGGATCTTTAGCAGTTTACGCGTAAGATTCCATGAGAATATTCTCACGAACCCCAAAACACACACGAATTCGCAAACTTCGAGGAGTGACCTTGTCCGGAGATCGAAACCTGGCCAGGAGTAGACTACTATGAGACGAGAACTTCGCTTGAACGATGGATCTTTAGCAGTTTACGTGTAAGATTCCATGAGAATATTCTCACGAACCCCTAAACATACACGAATTCGCAAACTTCGAGTAGTGAACTTGTCCGAAGATCGAAACCTGGCCTGGAGTGGACTACTATGAGACGAGAACTTCGCATGAACGATGGATCTTTAAAGTTTACGTGTAAGATTCCATGAGAATAATCTCATGAACCCCTAAACACACACGAATTATGCAAACTTCGAGAAGTGAAAAAATTTAGCGGAAGTTAAAATATTTAGCAAAAGTGAAAAAACTTAGCAGAAGTGAAAAAAAATTAGCGGAAGATAATAAATTTAGCAAAAGTGAAAAAACTTAGCAGAAGTGAAAAAAATTTAGCAGAAGTTTAAAAGTTTCGAAAGACGAAAAAACCCCTATGACGACTATTTCTAACAGTTGTGAAAGGGCCATGAAAAAAAATTACTACATCACAACTTCCATTTCAATCTCCAACCATCCATTTCAACCATACATCGATCTCTAACCGTCCATTGTTTTTAAATTTTTTTCCTTTTTATCCTTTTCTTTTGTTTCCTCCACCACTTCTTTTATTTTTCGTCTCTTCTTTTATCTTTCTTCAAACCACAGAAAAACACCTCCTTCATCTGCCGAAACACCATCAATCAAACCATTACAAGTCAAGATCATCAACAAGTCGAGCAAACAGATCTATGAAAAGGAGTTTTTTCCATCAACATATCATTTTTTTCTCCATCAACAGATCGAGTTTCTTAAGCTCTGTTAACATCATCAACAAATCGAGCTTCTCCAACAACAGATCGAGTTTCTTAAGCTCTGTTAACATCATCAACAAATCGAGCTTCTCCATCAACAGATCGATCTTATAATTGGGTCTGTAACTGATTGCTTTAATTTTTTTTGTAATAGTTTCATCTCAATTTGCATTAAATTTAGGGTTTCATGATTGGGTTGCATTAAATTTAGGGTTTCATGATTGGGTTGCATTAAATTTAGGGTTTCGTGATTGGGTTGTAATTGGGTCATGTTTAGATGCACTCAACTCTGCAAATGGTTGAAGTTAAGTTTTTGGGGTTATTTGATTTTTGCAGATTCAGCTAACTGTATAGGGGAGCAGGTGAAGTACAAATTTTGCTGAAAATAAGTCTAGCTAACTGATGGTATGTATGCACTAGTTGGCTTGTTGTTTGATTTTTTTTGTGTAATGAGATTGCATACTTAGTCACCATCATATGCAGATTAGTGTTAGTGTTTGTTACCTTGTTTTTGCAATCGTGTTGGTGTAATTTGGTATAGTTTTCTCGTCCAGATAATGTCAACTTGGTGCCCATTTTGAATCTTTGATAAAATTATTCGTTATTGGTGGTGATGGCTCCAAAATGAGATGCCTGCATAGGTTTTATGACTTATCTTTTTGATAGTGCGTCCTGCAAAATTGTGTCATTGTTTGTACCATCGGTTGCGTCCATTTGTTGTCATCCAGATGCCTAATAATTGCGAGATTGGTTCTTAACAGTTGTTTCCTTTATTGATAGTGGGAAGGAAATAAATATTCATATTGAACTCAACCAGGACTGACTCTTGACTTGTAAAATGATGAATAAGGATTGGGTTCGTTGGCAAAGGTAAAGCCAAGTCATAACTGTCTCTACAGGGTATATATGTATCATAATGAGATTAATCGATCTTAGTACGTCTAACCATTGGAGTTTTAATGTAGGGGGAAGTTCCATACCAGGATGCAGTAAAGAAGTTCGTAGAGTTGGCTCATGAGAAACTTGGAAATCCTTCTAAGTTTAGTTATCCTTGTGTGGATTGTAAGAATCTTGCTGCGCCACTTTCTCCTGGTACAATACATATGCACTTGCTAAAACGGGGTATGGATCCTACTTACACCGAGTGGGTTCTTCACGGGGAGAAGATTAGCAATTTTAATAATGTTCATGAAGAGGGAGCAACACGTCAACGTACTTTCTACCAGATGTGGACAGATGCTAATGTTGAAGGTGATGTCGAACCAGGGCAAGGGGTTTGTGAACCTAGGCAGGACGAAGGGTTGCCAAACCACGACGAAGAGTTGCTGATGAACGAGATTGAAAAGGCCGACTTCCATTTATACCCTGGTTGTACTACACACACAAAGCTAAGCATGACTACTGAGTTATATAGGCGCAAGACAGTAAATGGTTTATCTCGAAGGGCTTTTGATGATCTTCTCAAGACAATTGGTTATGTGTTGCCCCCAGGTCATTGTCTTCCTAAATCAACTTATGAAGTGAAGAAGTTGTTGAAAGCTTTCCAACTCACTTATGAGAAAATACACGCATGTCAGAACGATTGTTGTTTGTTTAGAAATAATTTGAAAGACGAGGATGAATGTCTTAAATGTCACTATTCTAGGTGGAAGGAAGACACATCTAACATGGATGATGATGACATGGTAGACAAGCCCAAAAAGAAGATACTAGTGAAGGTGCTTAGATACTTCCCCATTGTGCCGAGATTAAGGAGAATGTATAAATCAGCAGAGCTAGGTCAGCAGTTGATATGGCACGCGACTCATAAGAGTAAAGATGGGAAGATGCGTCATCCAACGGATTCTTTGGCTTGGAAGCACATAGACACAAAGTTCCCCAAGTTTGCTTCAGAATCGCGTAATTTGCGTCTTGGGCTTGCTGCTGATGGATTTAATCCGTTTGGCGATCTTTCCCCAACCCACAGTTGTTGGCCGGTGATGATTCTGGTATATAATCTTCCCCCTCGGCAATGTATGCAAGGCGACAATATTATTTTAAGCTTGCTGATTCCAGGAAAGAAACAACCAGGTAGAGACATCGATATATACTTGCAACCACTGATTGATGATTTGATTAAGTTATGGGAAAACGACGTGGAGGTTTATGATGCATTTAGTAAGATAATGTTCAATTTGAAGGCATTATTAATGTGGACAATAAATGATTTTCCTGCTTATGGTAACCTATCTGGATGTACATATAAAGGGAAGTCAACCTGCCCTCTTTGTGGTGATAATACTCTTTCAACCTGGTTGCCGTTTACTCGTAAAACTGTTTACATGAATCATAGGAGATTTCTACCTCATAATCATCCTCTTCGATCGACTAAGAAAAAAGCATGTTTCAATGGAGAGATTGAGATGAAGGTGTTTATGGGTAAAAATCGTTTCTGCCGATTTTGGTAAATTCGGTAAGTGAGTGAGAAACTGGTTCAAACCCTAAACAAATGTGCTGCACGTGAGCACTTTATAGATTCGAGAGATCAATGCATACAAGTCCGGCCTAAACCAAGAAATGGTCGTTCCCAGACTTGCTTCGGTCACAAAGTGGAGGAGAAGGGTTGATTTGGGGAGGGAAGCAAACAAAGGTGTTGAGGCCGGAATAGTGCAGGAGAGTAGCGTCTCGACTTGTATCGAGAAAGTGAAAGCTTCGGAAGCTTGCAAGAGGTGGAAGCTTTTGGGAGAGCTTGCAAAGTTGCCTTTACGAGAGTGTAGTATTTTCTCTGACCGAGACTTGTTCCTCCTCATGGGAAATAGGTAAGACCTATTTATACAAGTCGAGATTCCTTTTCACGAAACGCACCCTGGCCTCATGAAGGAAGAGAGTAAAGGGTGAAATAATGGGAGGAGGTGGTAACCGTATGGTGTTAATGGGTGAAAATGGCATGTGCGGGATGCCTTGGTGGTAGGTTGCACGGTTTGCAAGTTAGGCTACCAGCCAATGGCATGTGTTTGGTGGTGTGCCAATGACATGCGTGGTATGTTAGGGACATGCGTGGCTTTGGTAGGAAAAGCTGCTAGCGAGCATGTTGGCATGTGCCAATGGCATGCGTGGCCGTTAGGGCCGTGGCTTTGGTAGGAAAAGCTGCTAGCGAGCATGTTGGCATGTGCCAAAGGCATGCGTGTTAGGGCCGTGGCTTTGGTAGGAAAAAGTCGCTAGCGAGCATGTTGGCATGTGCCAATGGCATGCGTGACCGTTAGGGCCGTGGCTTTGGTAGGAAAAGGCTGCTAGCGAGCATGTTGGCATGTGCCAAAGGCATGCGTGGCCCGTTAGGGCCGTGGCTTTGGTAGGAAAAGTCGCTAGCGAGCATGTTGGCATGTGCCAATGGCATGCGTGGCCGTTAGGGGCCGTGGCTTTGGTAGGAAAAGCTGCTAGCGAGCATGTTGGCATGTGCCAAAGGCATGCGTGGCCGAATTGGCCTAGGTTGCATGGTTTGTAAGCCTAGGGCGCTATATTTGGCATGTGCCAATGGCATAGCGGCTTAGTTTGGCATGGTTGCCAATAAGTGTGATATGTAGTTTGGTTTTGGCGTCGCTGCCCTGGTGCGCTATGTGCGGCTTGGTTTGGCATGGTTGCCATGGTGCGCAGTGTGCGGCTTGGTTTAGCATGGTTGCCATGGTGCGCAGTGTGCGGCTTGGTTTGGCGTTGTTGCCATGGTGCGCAGTGTGTGGCTTGGTTTGGCATGGTTGCCGTGGTGCGCAGTGTGCGGCTTGGTTTGGCATTGGAGCCATGGTGCACAGTGTGCGGCTTGGTTTGGCGTTGTTGCCATGGTGCGCAGTGTGCGGCTTGGTTTGGCATGGTTTCCGTGGTGCGCAGTGTGCGGCTTGGTTTGGCATTGGAGCCATGGTGCGCAGTGTGCGGCTTGGTTTGGCATTGTTGCCATGGTGCGCAGAGTACGGCTTGGTTTGGCATTGTTGCCATGGTACGCAGTGTGCGGCTTGGTTTGGCATTGGTGCCATGGTGCGCAGTGTGCGGCTTGGTTTGGCATTGTTGCCATGGTGCGCAGTGTGCGGCTTGGTTTTGGAATTAGGGTTCTGTGTCGAAAACCCTAATCTGGTATTTTGAAAAATACCCCTATTAATTATTTACACCTGGGTTAAATGCTCTTAGTTAATGTGTTGCGGGCAACACTAGGCCATGGGGTTTTTCGATTTTACCCTTTGTTTAAAAACCACCATCAACATTAAGTCCCCTGCTTAGCTCGGAACAGGGGCTTTGTTGCGAGGTAAGCATAAGACGGTGACAAACTATCAACAACAAACCGTAAAGAGAATTGAGGAGGCTTGTCTGACCTTTTATAGATAGGATTTGGAATCCTTGCCTCTGGTAGTTTTGCACAAATTGGGAGGCGGGCACAATTGGTGGGGCCGGTGCAACTAGGGCGACGTTGGGAAGTTGGCGTGAGTTGGGAAACTGAGCGTGCTAGCTGGTGGGACCGGCGCGATGTGGAAGCTGTGCGTGCTTGCAGGCGTGACTTGGGCGGTCATAGGGAAGTCGATGCAATTGGTGGGGCCGGTGCAACTAGGGCGACGTTGGGAAGTTGCGTGAGTTGGGAAACTGAGCGTGCTAGCTGGTGGGACCGGCGCGATGTGGAAGTTGTGCGTGCTTGTAGGCGTGACTTGGGCGGTCGTAGGGAAGCCGGGCACCCTTGTGGGCCCGTTCCTTACACGCACGATTTTTGGTAAAGGGAAGTCCTTCCCTATTTCAGAAACTTTACGCCCATAAAATCCCTTTCTCTTATCTTGCACTTTGTTCTTTCATCTTTTCATACTAGCGGCAAAGAGAAACCGGTTTCAAGGTATGTCTTCCAATACTTTTCTTTTTCCCTTTTCACGTAGGTGTAAACCCTAAGAGTAGGCGCTTTCACAATCCTTGTACATGATTTCCTGGCGTGCCTCTTGTAGAAAATATTGTATGTATGCAACCAACGGAAATACTGCATATATTATTCGAACCCGTAGGAAGTATTGCATATATGAAATTTCGGTCTTGAAAGAAATATTTGAACCCTGAAGAAAATACTGCGTGTGTATTTTGAACCCGTAGAGAATGCTCCGTATATAATTACGAACCCGAAGAACGATCTTTGTAGGCGTATTTGAGCCCGTATGAAATACTGCGTGTGTATTTTGAACCCGTAGAGAACACTGTATGAATCCCGAAGAAGAATACTGTGTATATGCTTCATATGACTTCGAACCCGCAAAAAATATTGTATATATGATTTTTCGGTTCTGAAAGAAATACTGCGCGTGCGATTTTGAACCCGATGAAAAATGCTCCATATATAATTTTGAACCCGAAGAAGGATACTTGTAGACACACTTGAACTGTATAAAATACCGCGTATATAGTCTCGAACCCGAATAAAATACTGCGTATATAGTCTTGAACCCGAATAAAATACTGCGTATATAGTCTTGAACCCGAATAAAATACTGCGTATATAGTCTCGAACCCGAATAAAATACTGCGTATATAGTCTTGAACCCGAATAAAACACTGTGTATATAGTCTTAAACCCGAAGAGAATACGCCCTCCCCTTTTTTTTGTTGAGTGCGATTATGTGTCAGGGAGATAACTTCGTCTTTCTCTGTTTGTTTTGCGCAGATATCTTATTACCAAATTGTTATGAATAAATTCGATAAGATGTTACCTGAACCAAATTTCACTTCGTCGAAGGATGCTCATAATTCCAAACCGAACACAGATGATGAATTCTTCGCTAGAGCCCTCGCCCCTGCTCGGAAGAATCACCCAGGTTTCGTGCCGATTTTGTTAACCGGTGGTGAAGATGAAAAGAAGACACGTTCGGTTCGCCCAGAGAGCACTATACGGTTCTGTCTTCATAAAGGGGTATATTCTTCTTCCAACATTGATTTCGGGGGATGTGTCAAAGCCCATTGCGTTCTTTTGATAGATGGGTTGAGTTCATGGTGAGCAAGGAGCACATAAATACCAACTTGACTCGAGCGCGGTCATTGATGTTGTCGGGGCTTGATGAAATCTCCAGTTAGGAAGGATATCCCGGGCTTGGTTGCTTTCATCTCCGGATGGTGTTCGGATACCCATACAATCATATGTAGATGGGGTGAGATAACTTTCTCCTTGGAGAGTGTGGCTCTCTTCTTTGAATCTTCCCAGAATCGGGAATCTTAAAATCCAATTATCCGAAAGTGAGGTGAAGATGCGGGATGACCTTGCCGCTAAGTTGGGGGATTTCGCTCGAAAAGACTCCATTGCGAAGTCGAAGGACTCTGCCCGGAAAGAGGATGAAAGGTGCCTTTACGGTTGGTGGATATCTCAATGGTTTTCGGACGAGTTGGAGCACGAATGCGAAAAGCGGTAATCTTCATGTCGCAGCATTTTTGGCTCTCTCGGTTGTCTAGAGACATTTTTGATGACGGTTCTGGCAAGAAGGGAATAAGACCAGAGTTGCTAGCGATTGCTGTGAAGTTGGCAAAGGGTGAAGTTCTTCCCATTGGCAAGCTATTCCTTGGTTCCCTGTATGCGCATCTGGATCACCTAGTTGCGAACATGCAAGTTTTGAATGATTTCATGAAAGTGGATTCATATGTGCACGTTGCTTTTCTGCAAGTCTGGCTATGGGAGCACTTTGAGAAGTATGCTCCGAAACCGTTGCCTTCGCTTCCCGTGAGTTGGGGAGGCTCCCGAATTCTTCGATGGGTGAACAGGGCGTCCAAGAGTTGGCATGAGCTTGGTTAGTCTTCTCGATAAGTCGCATAAAATCAATTTTCGCCCATGGGAACCGGTCCATAGGTCAGTGACTCAAATTGACACCTTTTCTTCTGCTCCGATCATGTCTTTGTCTTCTGATGTCGATTTGAGCGTTGGTGAAAACTTGTTCATTCAAAGCTGCATGTCCGGTTATATGCCGTCTTTCTTCATGGGGTCTTTCCAGATAGCTGCTTATAATATTGACCGTGCTGCTCGTCACATGGGTTTCGATCAACGGGTGCCTCTTGTTTACCAGCCGGTGATCCCTAAGGATTCATTGCGTGTCGCCCTTGACGCTAGTGCCCTTGAGCCGGGTATCCGCCTTCCATTCTTTCAAATGGGAAGAGTAACTTCGACGACCTTCGGCTATAATGAGTTCTGGTGCGACGAGTTTATTATGATCCGAGATTTTGTGAATAACGTGGTGGAGAACGTTCGTTGTAAACCTTCCCCAGCAGTTTTGAAGAAGTATCCAATGTTGAGAGATCCCAAGCGAAAGTTGCCTAGCAACTCGGAAAGTCCCCAGGCCAAGGAACGGACAACGAAGAATCGTGCTGGCGGGTTCCGGACGGTTTCAAAAGATCCTCCCGCGGCTCTTGTGTCTTTCAGTTCTTCCAATAACCAGGTATGTGTCGCCTCTTCATCGGTTTGTCTCAAAACATGTGAATTTCGGCTGAAAACATGTTTCTTGTTTCCTTCAGGGCTTCGGTAGTGTTAATGCTTTCACTGCCCTTGCATGTTGCCAGGAGACGACAATTTCTTCAAAGAATTCCAGCATCACTGAGCCTTCTCATAGCGATGATGAGTTAGAGAAAGAAGAAGGTTCGACAAGTGAGAGTGATTCCTCCGGCAGCACTGGTTCTGTTTCGGGAAGTGGTTCGGTGAGTTCCGCGCTTCTTTGCTTTCTTCTTCTGTTTCCTCTTTTGGAAAATATCTAACTCAAGTTCGCAGGAGGAATCCGGTTCGGAGGATGATCCTGGGGTAGAGCCACACGAAAACTTTCCTTTGGTGACCTCCGTTGGTGACTTGGAGATGGGAGTTAGCCGATTGCCGGGCACAGATGTGGTTCAAATGGTGGATGATTCTCGGATGGTTGTTGCCGTAGACATGGAAGAAGACCCTTTGCGAGTCGTGCGACCCGTTGCAGGCACCACTTTTGATCCCCCGTACTTGGTTCCTTATCCAGGTCATGTGTTGGTTGGCGGCTTCAGCGTGCTGGCTAGGTATTAGGCGTTGTACACCAGAATTTGGGAGAAGTACGGACATATGGCCACAACCAAGAAGGTCACTAGTCGATTTGCGCTAGTTAAGCGTGTGGAGGAGGCTTTATCTTCTATCGAGGATATGCGCAAGGTGACTGGTCACACCATTTCTGAAGACGTTATTGCCAACTGGGAGCACCATCGTGACGTGTGCAAGGCAAAGGAGTTCAACACTTCGTGGTTCGTCGAAGGCCTTGCTGAGATTCAAAAGTTGAAAGATGCAGCAATCGAAAGCCTTTCTGTCGAGGAGATTACACGACAGGAGGTGGAACTCGAAAAGCTTTCCAAGATGTTGACCATGAAGAGAGCGGCTCTTGAAGATGCAAAGTTGATTTTCTCCAAGAAAAGCAGACTTCTGCTGGATGATTTTCCTTGAACGTTTCTCTGTCAAACTTTCATTTAGGTTCTTTTTCTCATTTTTTTTTGAAAGACATACTGGATGTCTGATTCAAAGTTTGACCAGTTTTGGTAGACAGCTGGTAGCTTTTGAGGATATTGGATTACTTCTGGGATGAATGGTTTTGATAGTATGACTCTGATTATTTTTTGGGAAAGGAATATTGTTTTTATGAAAGTGTGTGCTAGGAATAGGCACAAGACTCAATCTAAATTTACTCACTTCATAGGTTTTTGCGAACATGCCTCTCTCCATGTAAAAGGCGGTTTTGCTGGTAGCATCGCCAGCAAGTCCCCAATCGCTGGTAACATCCTCGGCGAGTCCCCAGTTTTCTCGTGTAACCTTCACAAATGGTAACCGGGTCGCCTGGCAGTCGAGTCGGATCGAGTGGTAGCATCTTTAGCAAGTCCCCAGTTTCTCGTGTAGTTTTTACAACTAGTAACCGGGTTTTCTGGTAGTTGCGTCGGATCGAGTGGTCTTCCCCTACCATCTTGACATCTGGGTCGAATAATTAGATCGACAGTCTGACATTGTAGCCGATAGATCAATCCTCCCGCTGTGGTCGCCAATTGTTTATGGGTAAAAATCATTTCTGCCGATTTTGGTAAATTCGGTAAGTGAGTGAGAAACTGGTTCAAACCCTAAACAAATGTGCTGCACGTGAGCACTATATAGATTCGGGAGATCAATCTGTACAAGTCCGGCCTAAACCAAGAAATGGACGTTCCAGTTTTGCTTCGGTCACAAAGTGGAGGGGAAGGGTTGATTTGGGGAGGGAAGCAAAGAAAGGTGTTGAGGCGAGAATAGTGCAGGAGAGTAGCGTCTCGACTTGTATCAGAAAGTGAAAGCTTCGGAAGCTTGCAAGAGGTGGAAACTTTTGGGAGAGCTTGCAAAGTTGCCTTTCTGAGAGTGTAGTATTTTTCTCCTGACCGAGACTTGTTCCTCCGGTGGAAACAGGTAAGACCTATTTATACAAGTCGAGATTGAAACGTACCCTGGCCTCATGAAGGAAGAGAGTAAAGGGTGAAATAATGGGAGGAGGTGGTAACCGTATGGTGTTAATGGGTGAAAACGTTTTCACCATTATTTCCTCTTTTATTTGACCGCTTTATTCCTTTTCACGCTTTCTTAATGTGAGCGTAGTGTACGCTGCAAGCTGTGACCGCCAAACCAAAACCCTGGAAAGCATCCCCCAGTTTGTGTTGATATCTCGAGTGTTGGTTGCACCTTGAGTGCAAGTGGCGCTGCTAGTGGCGCGTGTGGAATGTGCCATTGGCATGTGCGGAATGCCTTGGTGGTAGGTCGCACGTTGAGTGTGAGTGGCAATGCCAGAGCTGCTAGTGGCGTGTGTGGCATGTGCCAATGGCATGTACGGAATGCCTTGGTGGTAGGTTGCACGGTTTGCAAGTTAGGCTACTAGCGTGTGTGTTTGGCATGTGCCAATGGCATGTGCGGGATGCCTTGGTGGTAGGTTGCACGGTTTGCAAGTTAGGCTACCAGCGTGTATGTTTGGCATGTGCCAATGACATGCGTGGCCGTTAGGGCCGCGGCTTTGGTAGGAAAAGCTGCTAGCGAGCATGTTGGCATGTGCCAATGGCATGCGTGGCCCTTAGGGCCATGGCTTTGGTAGGAAAAGCTGCTAGCGAGCATGTTGGCATGTGCCAAAGGCATGCGTGGCCGTTAGAGCCGTGGCTTTGGTAGGAAAAGCTGCTAGCGAGCATGTTGGCATGTGCCAATGGCATGCGTGGCCGTTAGGGACGTGGCTTTGGTAGGAAAAGCTGCTAGCGAGCAAGTTGGCATGTGCCAATGGCATGCGTGGCCGTTAGGGCCGTGGCTTTGGTAGGAAAAGCTGCTAGCGAGCATGTTGGCATGTGTCAATGGCATGCGTGGCCGTTAGGGTCGTGGCTTTGGTAGGAAAAGCTGCTAGCGAGCATGTTGGCATGTGCCAATGGCATGCGTGGCCGTTAGGGCCGTGGCTTTGGTAGGAAAAGCTGCTAGCGAGCATGTTGGCATGTGCCAAAGGCATGCGTGGCCGTTAGGGCCGTGGCTTTGGTAGGAAAAGCTGCTAGCGAGCATGTTGGCATGTGCCAAAGGCATGCGTGGCCGTTAGGGCCGTGGCTTTGGTAGGAAAAGCTGCAAGCGAGCATGTTGGCATGTGCCAAAGGCATGCGTGGCCGAATTGGCCTAGGTTGCATGGTTTGTAAGCCTAGGGCGCTATATTTGGCATGTGCCAATGGCATAGCGGCTTAGTTTGGCATGGTTGCCAATGAGTGTGATATGTAGTTTGGTTTTGGCGTCGCTGCCATGGTGCGCAGTGTGCGGCTTGGTTTGGCATGGTTGCCATGGTGCGCAGTGTGCGGCTTGGTTTAGCATGGTTGCCATGGTGCGCAGTGTGCGGCTTGGTTTGGCGTTGTTGCCATGGTGCGCAGTGTGCGGCTTGGTTTGGCGTTGTTTCCATGGTGCGCAGTGTGCGGCTTGGTTTGGCATGGTTGCCGTGGTGCGCAGTGTGCGGCTTCGTTTGGCATTGGAGCCATGGTGTGCAGTGTGCGGCTTGGTTTGGCGTTGTTGCCATGGTGTGCAGTGTGCGGCTTGGTTTGGCATGGTTGCCGTGGTGCGCAGTGTGCGGCTTGGTTTGGCATTGGAGCCATGGTGCGCAGAGTGCGGCTTGGTTTGGCATTGGTGCCATGGTGCGCAGTGTGCGGCTTGGTTTGGCATTGTTGCCATGGTGCGCAGTGTTCGGCTTGGTTTGGCAATGGTGCTATGGTGCGCAGTGTGCGGCTTGGTTTGGCATTGTTGCCATGGTGCGCAGTGTGCGGCTTGGTTTTGGAATTAGGGTTCTTTGTCGAAAACCCTAATCTGGTATTTTGAAAAAATACCCCTATTAATTATTTACACATGGGTTAAATGCTCTTAGTTAATGTGTTGCGGGCAACACTAGGTCATGGGGTTTTTCGATTTTACCCTTTGTTTAAAAACCACCATCAACAGAAGGAAAAGCCACCTACTATGTCTTGTGCTGAGGATTTTGAACGTCAGAGCAGTATTGTAAATGACTTTGGAAAAGCGAAGCAGAACGAGGTGGAGAAAAGGAAAGAGAAAGAGGAAAAGAAGAAGAATAAGGAGAAAAAGGGTCCGAGTAGTGCGGAAACAGGTGAAAATGACGGTAAATCTAATCATGGGAAGCGGAAAAGGCAAGTTGCTACGATGCCGTGCAGTCTTGGTGCTAGTTACGGTGCACGGGATGATGACCATCCGATATTCAACAAACGGTCAATATTTTTCGACTTGCCTTACTGGAAGGTAACTTATAACCTCAAATTATCTTCTTTTCAATCTTACATTCCTATCTGCATGTTAAATCTCATTTATGAAATGTACAACTCAAGTGACTTGCTCATACTTTTTATGTTATTCCTTCCTTCCTAGGAATTGTTACTACGACACAATATTGATGTTATGCATACGGAAAAAACGTCCTGTGAGAGTGTCATTGGTACTCTATTGAATATAAAGAACAAAACAAAAGATGGCTTAAAGTCCCATAATGATCTCGAAAAGTATGGGAATCAAAGAAGAATTGCATTTAACAAAAAAAATGGCAAAACTTGGCTTCCGCCAAAGACACCATGTAACTTAAGCGATAAGGGAAAGGCTGTATTCTATAATATGATGAGAAATCTGAAGGTTCCATATGGGTATAGTTCTGATCTTAGGAGGTATTAATTTCTCAAAAGATGGTTGCTTGGGTGTCCTTAAGGCTCATGATTACCATGCTATGATGCAACAAATATTACCTGTAGCTTTGAAAGGACTTTTACCTGATTGGCCAAGTAATGCCATAAATCGGTTATGTTCTTATTTTAACGAAATATGCAAAAGGGCAGTTGATCTCACTAGATTGTTAGAACTTGAAGATGAAATTGCTGAGACTTTGTGTATGTTGGAGATGTACTTCCCTCCATCATTTTTTGATGTGATGGTGCACTTGACAATTCACCTAGCTCGAGAAGTGCGTTTAGGTGGACCAGTACAATATCGTTGGATGTATCCATTTGAAAGGTAATTGTTTCATTAGTATGAATATTTTTTTTAGTTATTTTAAGTACAATGTTATAGTTTTGTTATGTGTAAATGGGAGTTTGGTGCTAATAATTATAAATTTGGTTTGTCGCAGGTATATGAAGACTTTCAAAGAATACGTAAATAATTACGCACAACTTGAAGCATGTATAGCAGAGTGTTACCTGGGAATGGAGTGCGTCGGGTATTTTGATGTTCATGGGGACAAACATTCTGAAGGAGGAGTAAATCAAAGCCATAATGAAGACATTCAACATGATTCCACACTGGCAGGGCGTCCTCTTTCTAGAGGTGTTCAAGTGTGTATTGGTAGTGATATGCTAAAGATCGCTCATAGATATGTGCTTTTTAACACGTCAGCAATTGAACCATATATAACATAAGTATGACTGTTATATGTTCATTTAAAATTGTTAGCAGTATAAGCACTTGTGTTTTACAAATCTTTTTCACATTAAATTTTTTCTTATTAGAATGCATATGGATGAGTTAAGATCTTCCGATACTTCCAGCGAAGACCAACTCCTTTCCATACACTCGGAAACATTTGCGGACCGGTTAAAGCAAAAGGTACGTGCAACGCCACTTTTTAGCATTACCCACAAAACAATAGTTATATTTCACTACTAGAGATGAATCTGTCATTCACTTCTTAATTAGATCTTACCAAGCAAAAACATAGAGATTGCGCCCATTACTGTGGTCACTTGTGTTCTGCTAACTAAATTTTATTGATAGGTTAAAATGCAAATTGGTCAAGGCATGTCAGTATCAAATACAGTACGGTGATTGTCACATGGTCCTTTAGAAAAATGTGTATCATATAAAGGCCTGCAAATAAATGGGTCAAGGTTTGTTACTAAGGATATTCAAAGAGTCACGCAAAATAGTGGTGTTTCAATTGAATCAAAATCTTTAGTTACATCATCACAAATAAGCAGTGGTTTCTATGGCGTTTTAGAACAAATTCTCGTGTTGGACTACCAACATATGTTTCAAATTCCCTTATTCAAATGTGACTGGGCTCACACCTATTTTGGTGTCAAGCTAGAAAAAGGTTTTACATTGGTCAACTTACGTCAGCATAAGAACCAATATCAAAATGATCCATTCATTTTAGCGTCACAAGCTCGACAAGTTTTTTATTATCGAGAGTCAGATACATCGAATTGGTTTGTGATGTTGAAACCACCACCAAGGGGTTTCCATGAATTAGAGGAATACAATGAACAGGAAGACACAAGTTGCCATCCAGTGGAACTCTCAACTCTTGGCTTACAATTGGATGATGAGACTGAGATTTATGCAAGAATTGATGCTGAACCTATCTTAGTGGTTCCGACAAAGAAGAAAAACAAGAAGAAAAGAAAAAGAAAAAGAAGTGCCGCTGATGGTGGGTTTAATTACTCTTTTCATTTCCACTGATGCTCTGAACCTATTTTGTTTCTTTCATTTTGCTTCAGATTGTATTTTTGCTTTTAAAATGACATGCTATTTATTTCTTTTTAATTATGACTTGCAATATTGTTGGTATGATATGCTATCTGTTTCTATGGAGATAAACTCCCCTATTTAACTCCGCCATTGAAATGATATATCATTTCAATGCCGGTCTCAAGCCCGGGTAAAGGAGGAGATAAAATGGGATTTATTGAGTTGTAAATGCAGATTTTCCGAAATTGGTTATATATGATCATGTCTTTGGTATCCGATGTTGCAATTTGCTTTTCTCGGAATGTCTTTACTTATTTTGCAGTCAATGTCTTACTTTTATTGCGGTTAATATACTTCACAACTTTAAGCATTTGCGACTTCTTCATGGAATTTTAAATGTGATTGCAGGACTTGTACAATTCACTAAAACCTCCATGAATCTGGTACTGTGATTGTTGATTGAAATGTGATTGCAGGCATTGGACAGAATTCCTTGTATGCTTCAGGAGAAATGGTGCATTTGCTGGCCTTTTTTTTTTTAAGGCTAATTTAAAAATTTGATCTAATATATAAAGGAATGTAAATATAATTACATGTATAAATGTGGCAGGATGGTTGGAATGTCATATTGGGACTGCGGAGACTCATGTTCGACTCTCACCAGGCTCTTTTTTTTCATAGTTATTTTTCATTTTACAACTCTTCTAAGGGTTGCAAAAGATCTATTTATCTTTTTCTTCTTATCTATTCAATCTCCCCATCACTTATTCTCCTCCACTTATCTTCTTTTCCGTCGTTTTTTCTGTTTCTCTTCCATCTCCCGCAGAACCTCCTCCTTCATCTCCTTAACCACGAAAATTTAAAACCCATCAATATATTGAGCTGAAGATTTCTTCACCACCAACACCTTCTCGATATGTGTTAAGGAAAAGAAGGTTTGATTCTATAACCCATTTTAGGGTTTTATTATTTTTTTGATTTCCCGTTCTGTTTAACTGCTACTGATCTGAGAATGATGATACAGTTAAAATTAGTCCGAGCTTCAATAGATCTATTAATCAACACTAATCAATCACGTTTAAATTAGACATCACTGAAATAGGCATTAAAAACAGTTAGGGTTCAGAAATTTTCAGAAATTAGGCTTGTGGAGAAATTTTCTTCAATTAGGCTTTAAAAACACTGAATTAGTCATGGGTGGAGGTGTGAAAGATTCTTCAGGTAGCAGTAGTAGCAGCAACAGTAACATGAGAATGAAAAAAAACTAACTGAGTGTGCTATGTGTGAACAAGGGATTCATGAGACAAAAGTGTGTCCTTGGCTCTATTCTAGGTGTAAGCATGTTCCTTGTAATGGTGTGAGAGCATTTCTGCAATCTAAAACAACTGAAACCTATGGAAAAATGTTTTTCAAGTGCACCATACCTACCTGCACCTACATTGAATGGTTTATTGATGCTTCTGACCCTTGCAAAGCCAAGTTGTTGTTGTTACCATCAGTGAAAAGCTGTGAAGCTTGTGGAGAAGATGATCACTCTTTTAAAAATTGTCCACTTCACAGTCAGTTGTGCATCTCTTCAACCTGCAATAACAAACTCAACCTAAAAATAAGCAACAATCAACACAATAAGCACATAGCTTACCTGGTATGTGAAGAATGTGGAGCTTTTACATGGGCCTCAGATGCTATCTTCATTGCTGCAAAGGAAAAAGTTAGAGTTTCTGCAAATCAAATAGCTGATCTAATTACAAATCTAGGAAAAAGTCATATGTAATAAGATTTCATTTTTTCTGTAGTATGAATTGGTTTGGACTTGTTTTATCATTAAAATTATGCTATTGTTTGTATGATATATTGAATGTTTCTCTTCAGATGAACCCCCCCTTTTTAACTCCGCCATTGAATAATTTCATTGCCGGTCTCAAGCCCGGATAAAGGAGGAGAGAAAACGGGATTTATTGAGTTGGTCTCTAATTCTGCAGTTGGCGAGAAAAACAGGTAACACATTCCTATAATCTCTGAAACTTTGAGCATTTGCAGCTTCTTCATGACTGTTGTGTTTGCTTTACCAAAATATGCATGAATCCGCTACTTTGAGCATATAAATATAGACATCCACTTGTTTCATTCATTTACATTTTGAGATATACAACCTGGTGCTGTAAGTGTTGATTGAAATGTGATTGCAGTCGTCCATTTTTTAGGTAAAATGGCGCACTTGCTGGACATTTTTTCAGGCAAAATGGCGCACTTGCTGGCCATTTTTTTTAAGGCTCAGTTGAAATTATTGTTAAATATTAATGTAGATGTCCTTTGATAATCATACATGTAACTTTGGAATGGTGGTTGGAATCCCAGTCCTACAAAGAGAAGGACCGAGTTCGAATCTCACCCTAGCCTATTTTTTTTCCTAGTCAATTTTCATTTTACAACCCTCATAAAGGTTGCGAATGTTGATTAAAAGAAAAAGCACAAATCTACCAGTATTGTGAATCCGACAGGATGGTTGACGTCTTGTACTAACACCTAGTAAGCTTGGGTTCGATTCTCTACAAGAACATTTTTCAATTTTTTTTTTCTTATCTTCAACGACTCTTATTAGTGTTGTTTTAAAATCATTCACTACTTTTAGGATATGAGTCGTAAATTCTAAAGGTGGTCACTTCTCTCTGCAACCCTTTTCACACAACAAGTTGTGGTTCTGATTCTCATCACTACTCTTAGGAACTCGTTGGTCCTAAGAGTTTGACATATTTTACTTTGACAATGCTTTTGTTGGAAAAAGTTGTAAAACATACTACATTTTACAACTTTTAATTTACGAGTTGTCAATCTACAGTTGTAGATTACTAATTTTCCCATAGTGAGTACTACTATGGATAATCCGTTTTTACTCAAACTCATTCATATATTTATTCAAGTAAAAGAGTTGCTGACAGTAGAGAACGGGAGGCTGAAGATCAGCCGCTTAGAAAATAGTTTATTTGAGTGGGCTTATCATTTGCCTCTCAAGCTTTCTTCTTCAGTTTTTAACCTATTAAACCTGGCGTCATTAAGGGAGACCCTGAAAAAATTAGGGGCAATTAATAAGACAAAATACTTGACCACGGAAAGTCAAGTATTTCTTCATTTTTCTCCTTAAAATTCTCAGTCAGCGCTTCCCAACTTGACTTTATAAATAACAATAAGATTAGACAATTAGGGTTATTCACTCTTTTTTCTCCTTTCTGCTTCTCTTTCTTATTCTTATTTCGATCTCGCGGCAGAAACTGAAAATGTTTCGATCCATATATTGTCAACTAGGAGCGCATCTGAAAAGAACGACCACCATAAATGGACAACCATCAGAAACTCGGTATAATCTCTTTACGTATCATAATTCAAATGCTTTCATTAAACCTAGGGTTATTAGTTCCATGTTATACTCATCATTATCTAATAGGAATGCTGCATATGATAATCTCATTACAGAGAGGGTTAATTATTTGATAAATTCATGTGGATTATCTGAAAATAAAGCTATTAGTGTCTCTGAAAAAGTTGATTTCTATGAACCCAACTTTGCTGCATGACCCGCTCCTTAACAGCTGAATAACAACAAATCTTACATGGCTGGTACACTGGTAGAAAGACGTGTATCTTTAATTGAAAGAGAAAATGAAAATCCTTTTGTTTGGATAGGATAAGTATGCAATACTTAATCTAACGTCTCAAAACTAAACATCAATGGATCAATATTAGAAACCCCCTTTCAATCTATATCCTTCGTCAATTTCATCTTCTTCACCTTCTTCCTATAAATCAGTAAAACCGAAATTACAACACAATCTTATTAAGGCCACGAAGTCAGAGACGAATGAATCAAATTTCGATTTATTTTGCTAACCAAAAACAAGATCCACATCTATGAACTATTTTAAAAACAATCATGAATTCAACCTAATCATCCCTAATTTTTCTCAAGATCATATGTTCTCAATCTTTAACCTTCCAATCACAGTTGTAATAATTGATTATTCATGTATGTAACAACCATATAAGGTTAACACAGTACATAGTAAATGATTTGAAAAAGCTATCATTATCTTCACCACATTAAGAAAGTGAAACTGCAGGTTAAGAAATGGGTGAATGAAGTTACTAGGATTGATGGAGTTTGTGAGTTCCAAACCAGAAAAAAAAGATGAAGGAGGTGAGGGACTTTTTTTTCTTCGTGACGTGTATATAAAGAAATTTCATATTTTTCCGCCACTGCCCCTTCCACGTAAAATCAGTTATTATTCCGTTGTCAACGAGCGTCTCATATAGCATTCTCGCTATGACAAAAACGGACCAGATAAAGTTTTAGCATTATTTAAAGGAGTAACTGGCTAACTGCCTGTTTCAGTTACAATGCTTACAGGAGTGTTATGCAACCCATAAGGCAAATCAATCCTTCCCCATATGAAGGCTTTTGGTCCCTCAAAAGCTTAAGGAATTTCATTGGAAGCAATACTTCCATTGCTGCTATTGCTACTGTATTTATAAGAACCTCCATTAAGCACAGCTTCAATAGATATAACTCCAGCTGAAAACGGAGAATAAGTCGCAGAATTCTCTACATCTTCTTCTTCCCATTTATATGGCAAAATTATGCTACCACCATTCGTTATTGGTGAATGTACACACTCCGAGCACCAACCTTCCTGAAATCTTACATTGCCTCGCCAGTTATATGGTGTTCCGAGGCTAGGAAATATATCCAATTTGTGTGAACAAAAAAAACCTTTTCTGTTACCACTGAAACGGTGTGAACGACCAGCTCTGTAGCTTCCTGCTTTATACAAATTTGTTGTAACAGGTCCTTGTCCCATTCGCTTTCCTTGAGATTGAATGACTTTTGATCTACGTCGTCGTTGATGGCATTCTCTTATAGCTGGAGATAGATTGGTGTGCTGAGATTGGCTAGCCACTAAAACTGATGAAGAATTCGCCTGTTTTCTTACTTGAACGCCACATTCAACTAATGGGCGATTCACAAAAAATGCATACTTCCAGTTAGCATTCACCAGATATTTTGTTTGTTGAACTTCCATGAGTCCTAACTTCTTCTTCTCCTTTGAAGCTAAGATGCGAAAGCCTTTACCATATTTCACCAATCTACATACGTTCTCCCTTCTATGGAAAACACATCTCTATCCCATAAATATGGGCTGCCGAAAACAACTTGACATGAATCCAACGGTACGACATCACAGGTAATTTCATCTTTGAACTTCTCGTTAATGGCGAACTTGAACTTGCACTTCAACTTGACTTGTACATGTACATCTTTTTGTAGCCACCCCAATGGATACGGTCTAGGATGTGGAGATGTACTTAAGCCCAATTCCTTCACTAGCTGTTCAGAAACCAAATTTTGTTGTGAACCACTATCGAATAAGGTAATAACTGGAGTCATCCCAATCTGAGCATATACCCAGAACATTTATTCTATGGTTTCTTCAGAAATAGTACCCCTCTTACCTGCCATACATGCCAACTTCGCATTCGGCTGTGATGAGCCCTCAATTACTTCGTCTTCAATACAAACATATTCATCTTCTATACATACATTAGCAACTTTTCTATCTGTATTCTTCCACCATGACGGTTGTAATTCAGGATGCAACTTCCAACATTTTCCCATCCTTCCTTCTTACTTGAGTTTTCTTCTACTCGTAAGAATACAATATATTTGTGTTTTTCTGATATAACTTCTATCTCCCTTTTTCCCTTTTCTTATTCCTCTCTTTTCCTAACTTCCAGGAAAATTTGAAAGAAAACAAGAAGGCTGTAACTTGCTAACTGCCTGTTTCGATTCTGACAATGCATACCGGTGTGTTATGGAAGTCATAAGGCAGATCAACCCTACATTACAGAACTCATCTCTAAGCATCCATCAATCATCTCATCCACTGAAAAAATGAAAAAACCAAAATTCGTCTCTAAGAAGCCTGTCTCTAAGGATCCATCAATCCTCTCGCCAACTGAGAAAATGATAAAACCAAAATTGGATTTTTTAAACTCTAAAGGGCTACATGGACTAAAACTTGCCAAGTTCATTTTAAAGGACCATATCGTCTTGAGCCTGAGCTTAAAATCCCAGTTAATTCCTTCCTATGATTTATTGAAGAGTATTCTTCTTACAGATGCAAATGTCATTAAAATATTTGAACAACTTACTTGGATAAAATTGATTTTCAATCCAACTGTTGTTGAAAGGTTGATCGTGAACCTAGAGATTTTGAGATGCGAAGGTGTCATTCAGTCTGCTGTTTGTGAGTATGTAGTCAACAATCATAAGGCATATATGGAAGATGATGATGAATTTAAAAATGTTGTGGAAAAGGTTAAAGGAATTGGTTTCGATCATTTACATACAACATTTCTTGAAGCTGTAGATGTATTGATATCAACGAATGAAGCAACTTGTGAATCGAAAATGGATGTTTATAGGAGATGGGGTTGGTCAAATGACTACATACAGTAAATAAATTCTATACTCGGAGTAATCGGAGTGATAAAAACCTCCTAGCTAAAATGAACTAGTAGACATACAAAATGACTCCATCAGAATCATCTTTGTAGGTTAGAGGTTTCATCCTCCATAATTGAAAAGAAAAAAAAAGACCTAGGAGCAAAGGCTATGAGATGAGAACCCTCGTGCAAATCGAACGACTTTGCTCAAATTAAGTACTACTATGGATAATCCGTTTTTACTCAAACTCATTCATATATTTATTCAAGTAAAGGAGTGGCTGACAGTAGAGAACGAGAGGCTGAGATCAGCCGCTTGGAAAAGAATTTATTTGAGTGGGCTTACCATTTGCCTCTCAAGCTTTCTTCTTCAGTTTTTAACTTATTAAACCTGGCGTCATTAGGGGCGACCCTGAAAGAATTAGGGGCGACTAATAAGACAAAATAGGGTCACCCAAACCTAAAATTAAGTCATTCCTTATCGGTGATTTTTCGAAATGGCAATTATACCCTCTATAATCGGGAGATAAAACTACAATCGGTAGTTTAGTTTAGTAATCGGTAGATATTAGTATAGTTGGAGGTTATTGTGTACATCTGTAGTTTGAAAGTTTTGTTATATTTTGAAAAAAACCTACAATCGGAAGGTATTAGTTACCATGTCTCCCGATTATGAATTTTCCCCAAAATTGATATTTGAAAAAATCTCAAGTTTTTCGAATTTGGGAACTACCATAATCAGAAAGTATTTATCTACCATTTCTCCCGATCATGGAGTTGCCCCAAATTTGATATTTGAAAAAATCTCAAGTTTTTCGAATTTGGGAACTACGTAGACATGGAATTAACATGTCTCCCGATTATGGAGTTTCCCCAAAAATGATATTCAAAAAAAATCTCAATCTTTCAAATTTGGGAATTACCATAATCGGTAGACATGGAGTTAACATGTCTCCCGATTATGGAGTTTCCCCAAAAATAAAATTTGAAAAAATCTCAATTTTTCGAATTTGGGAACTACCATAATCGGTAGACATGGAGTTAACATGTCTCCCAATTATGGAGTTGCCCCAAAAATAAAATTTGAAAAACAATTTTTCGAATTTGGGAACTACCGTAATCGGTAGCTTATGAAGTTCACATAACCTACCGATTTTAAACTCCACGTCAATCGGTAGACAGTGAAAAAATATTGCGTCCGATTATAAGGCTATTTTGGTTCAAAAGAACAACAAAAATGAAGCCACTATAATCGGTAGAAATAGTTAACATTTGTCTTCCGATTATGTACATGTTTGACTCTTTTTTTTTTTTGAAAATTCACCAGAATCGGAAGTTAAGGTTGATAACATTACTACTGATTCTGAACATATCTCACAATTTTTTGAAAATTTACCAGAATCGGTAGAAATTGTTGATACGTATACTCTGATTATGGTGAAAAATTCAGTTGTTTCAGACAATCAATTAATGAACATAACTCAAAATACATTCATAACTCATAAACTTAAGAACATATAATCCAAAAAAAGTATTTAAAACACCATAATCCGAAAGAAACTGTTAAAACAACATAATCCATAACATCGAAGTACACATTATCACCTAATTCCTAGTTTTCTTCTTAGTATTGTCAGCTAGAGTTTTAGAACGCTTTGGACGACCCGCACGACCCACATTATCACCAACATTACCTTCATCGCCCTTAATATTTCCTTCAGCATGAGAGCTTGAAGAAGCCTTAGATCTTTTGTTCGCCTTTGATGCTTTTTTCTTGGGCGGGTTCTTCGTCACTTTCTCCCCAAACTCAGCTGCATACTCTTCATTATCAACATTATCAATCATCTCCCTGTGCTTTTTTATCTTCTCAATTGGCACATGCACTCCAGCCGTTATGCATTCAGCGTACCATTTGGACAAAGACTTGAACCTATTCATCTATTTTTTAATTGACAAAACATCAAATGGAGTTCACTTAAGAAATTGAGCCGTAATATTAGAGGGAAAAGTCATAACCATACACACCAGTTTATCATAGCCTGGGGGTTTTTCTTTGATGATACATCTGTAAATGGAAGCTACCGAGGTCGACATTGCTTTAAGTTCACGGATTACTTTTAGATGTGAATGGTCCCGGTACCACTCCATATAGCCCAGAGCATTTTCATGACCTCGGGTGACAGCTCTCCCAGTGTTCACCAAGTGGTATTGCCTCTCATCCCAATGATCTTTAACAGATGGTTCACTAGAGTAAACTACCTTGATGTTTGGCAAGCACCATTTTGTACACCCTGGAGACATTGTACATCACATAACCTGTGTGGTGCTACAATGTTCCAAAATAATGGGACAACTCAGAACGAGGCGCTATATGTCCACTAGCTCGGTCTTCCTTGTATGGATCAAAGCATACCCCAGAGGCCTTAAGTGAGTCTAATTTCTCCCTCAAGCTAAACAAACGCTCGTCCTTTGACCTTGAACGGTTCTTTGAGAACTTGCATTTTATTCCTCTCGGTGTACCTCTGTGCCACGCTGTGTTCACCACTACCAATTCCAGTCCGGGGTAGTGGTCATAAATCCATGTCTACATAGATATCAAACCAAGTATTAGAAATTGATTCTTAAATCACACAAAATACTGGAATAGACTCACGTTCCCGTCAATTTGGCTAGTTCTAAGCCTCGACGCTTTTCTAAACTCTGCCATCAAGAATGCAATGGTTGTCGTGCCCCATGAGTATTCTGCCACCTTATTGAGAGGATGAAATAGTTGTATAAGGCTGGCGTCTACTCGTTTGCCACTGGTATTGAGGAATATGACACATCCCAATACAACCAAGAGATAGGCGGTGGCCGCGGCATCCACTTCGGCATCACTTAATGATCCGTTTTTTTTTCTTTCTCGGCAGTGCCTTTGAACATCTTGATCAATTGACTCATGCTAAACTGTCTAGTTTTGTAAGAGAAGAACCTGTTGAACTCAATGTCTGTTGTCTGTTTATCCCAACCAAAACACTTTTTACACAAATCATAAAGTTGTTCCCAGGTTAACTTCTTTGTGTACCCATACTTGGCAGCTACACCATGGTCATTGAGATTAAGAATCTGCTTCGCATCATCTGGAGTAATGGTCATCTCCCAAAACGACATATGAAAGGTGTCAGTCCCGGGATACAATATCTCCACAAAATCCGATATCGTGACTCGATCATGGTCCAACATTGAGTTCTCGGCAGCAATAGCTAATCCATAGTTGGTTATCCGTCTCTTGAGCCTCTCACATTCACCAGATAAAGGCCAATCTTTCAATACTTTTACTGGTGCGGCAGTGGGCTTGAGTAGACGAATCGCATCAGAATGATACTATCAAACACACAACACATTACAAAATTAATAGAGTATAACGAATAAAATGACAATACGTTAGTAAAAAATAATACAATTATTACCTCGGTATCGTAGATTTCTCTGGCCCTGGAGTCTTTGTAGCCAAATAACAATGCTCCTCCATCTCTAGGCAGCCCAGGGATTTATTCTACAAAATCCGTCTTCTTCAAAGACACGGGTACAAGGTGTGATGCTTTCTTCGCGATTGGCTTCCTTGTAACTCCTCCTTTTCCTTGTGCACCACTTGGTTGTCCTTTTTCTTGAGTGATTTATGGAGCACTTGCTTGTACATATTCTTGAGTTCCTTGTTGAGAGCTCGGTTCCACTTCTTTTTGGCTCCTCTTTCTCCGCGCACTAGCGCTTAGTTTCTTGCCCCCTTTTTGACGAGGCCCTGTAGCAGTTGTATCTTTGTCTTTCTTACCTTGCCTGTCCCTAAACAATAAAATTGGTTCGTAAGAATCACATTTCAAACTCCACAATCGGGAAAAAAAAACTAGAATATGACTTCCGATTATGGACAATCGGAAGCAAAGGTAAAAGCTTTTCTTCCGATTACACACAATCAAAAGTTATATTCTAGTTTTTTTCTCCCGATTATGCATCAATTTGGGTTCAGAAACTGATATAGTCATGAGACATATATAATCAGAACAAAACAATATAACATATCAACTGATTGTCTATACCCGGAAGTAAAGAAATAGCCTTTGGCTTCCGATTAAAACGTAGCCCCGAATTAGGATTTTGCTAAAGTCACAAAATTTTCAAATTTTAAGACTTACATAATCGGTAGTGTGTTGAATTCATATAACATACGATTATACACAATCGGAAGACAAATACTATATAGTATTTGTCTTCCGATTCTGGGTACCAATTGTGTGTCCCTACATGTTCTAATTCTCTATTACAATCGGAGGGTAACATATAACCTAGCTAGCTACCGATTATGCCAGTTTTATAGTTCAGTGGAAAATAACTTTGTATAATCGGAAGTAATCTATAAAAATTAACTCCCCGATTCTGGTCGATTTAACCGAAAATTCTAGAAAACAGACACAATCGGGAGATAAATTTTAGATCTAACTATCGATCCAGGGAAATAACCGAAAACCCTAGAACTTATTTTCATGGATTCGTCTAATTGAAGCAACATCAACACATAAAATGATAGAAACTTACCTAATTGGGGTCGTTTCCTAGATAGTTTAATTATCAGAATCACCACCACCACCTACACGAGCGGCGTCATCCTCTTCACGTTCTTCGTGTTCGTGTTCTTCATCGTTTGAGGCAGTTACAATTGATTTGTTCTTTAATTTTTCTCGATCTCTCGAGGGTTCATGAGTATCAGTCATCCTTTTATAGAAGAATCGACGATGTTTTTGATTTGGCGATGAACGACGACGATGAATTGAAGTTTGAATAGGGGGAATAGTGGTTTTACTATCCATAATCGGAAGAGAAGAAGAAGAGGAGAAGCAGAGTTGAAAAGAAAAGAAAGAAAATGAAATGTAATTCCTAGGCTTTGGGTGGTCTTAATCGTTCAAATGTTGTGTCGGAAACTACAATTGATAGTCATATGATATTCATTTGCTACCGATTATAGACGGTTGCCCCAAATTCATTTTTTCTTCAAAACAGATAAAATTGAGTTTTTCTACTTTAACAATTGGTAGATATGATATGTTAGTAGGCTACCGATTATGAAAATAACCCATTCTTAAACAAACTAGTAATCGGTAGACATAATTATATTCTAGACTACCGATTGTGAAGGATATAAGTATTTTCAACCTATTTTGTCTTATTTAGTCGCTCCTAATTTTTTCAGGATCGCCCCTAATGACGCCAGGCTATTAAAGCGGATCTTGTACAAATTTTATCATTAAATTAAATTAACAAATTTTGTAGTGATAACGGTGAGAATGATAGAGGAAGAGGCAGAATTTCTTATCGATCATTAGCAGGGTTACATGGAATAATGTCCTTTATATACATGTAGAAGGGAGACCCTAGATATCTAGCTAGGCCGCACATCTATGGGTTGTAAGCCCTACAACACTATCCCTTGTGCGGTCCAATAGAACTTCATAAGCAGTGCTTCATGCTTCGAATGTAGTTCTTCAAATTTCTTCCTCTCCTTGATGACTTGTGCCGAAATGAATTGGCTCATTAAAACTTTGGCAAGGAAATACCCAGTGGGATAAAACCTTGGTACAACTCTTCACATGTAGTACTTCACATGTTATCTTGTACTTTACATGTAGTTCATCACATGCAATACGATCTTCAAAGACCGATGAGTCTGAGTTAATTGCCTCGTTAAAACTTCGTCAGGAAAACCCAAAGGGACAAAATCTGAACTAAAGAAAAAGAGTACAATATTAAGTAAACTTAGAACATAGTTGGATTCGTATACGTTGCCTCATTAAAACCTTGACAAGGAAAACCCAGTGGGATAAAACCTTGACGAAGGGAAACGAGTACAACGTGAAAGATGTAAGTGAAGGTGATCTGTTGCAGATGATCACTTTGCTCCGCTGAATTTGACTAGTTGCTTCATAACTCCTAAGGGAGAAAATCCTCGTGGGAAAGACAATAGCCTTTCCGAGTAACAAAACCCCGTGGGAAAAATCAAACTCGGTGAAGGAAAATAGTTCAACACACCATTAGATGCTCCCCCTGATGTCAGACAATTTTCATTAGTCTAATGCATTCAAAGGAGTTTATCACACTTTACTTTGGTGACTTAGATGTTTATAGAACCATGTTGTTGATTCTGAAAGTTACGTTTCTTAACGGACTATCGTGTTTCATTTCTTTGATTCAGATATTTTCAGTAATATCAACGCGATCTTTTGTCTTCAACGTTCAACATACTTGATGCTTTTAGTGTTGTTTCGCTAAAAACCTTGTCGGGTAACAAAACCCTTTGGGAAAAAGTATTCTCGATCGAAGGGAAAAAGAGTACAACACAACTTCAATTTCAAAGTAAATTATGTCGACATCATATCCTTGGATCCTCCCCCCTGATATCGGTATCTCCCCATGATTACTTTCAGAGTTGTTCCAGACTGTTCCTTTAGTCATGTACTTTTCGAAACTGAATATTGGTAATGACTTAGAAAATAGTCTACCATGTCCCCCCCCTAATTACTTTCGTTGGAGAAGAGATTATTGTTTCTTCATAATCAACAACTTTTGGATTGCACTTTGATTAGCATTTCTTTTTATGTCTTTTCAGGGATAAAACAAATTTATGTCAATGGTTACTTTTAAGTACATGATTACATTCACTATACCATTCCAATGACGTTGCGTTGGCGCAAAGCTATATCTAGCTAACAAGTTCCATGAGGATGTAAAATTTAATCGACTACATTATTATACTAAGTACAACAATGCGTCTATTCTACTTAGATATGGGAATTTCATCTCCTAACACATCTTCGTCATATTGCTTTGGACGAAATGGTTACTTACTTACATTTGAACCTCGACTAATCATGGGAGTGCTATCAGGATGCATGTCTTTGTTAAATTGCTTGATAACTTTAGACATATGCAAACTGGTGGAATAATATAGCACAAGCTCAGTATTCGATCGAGCTTTCCCTAGATTTTTCATCTCAAATTCGGATTTTAAATAGCTTTTAAGGTCTCTTATTACATCAAGAGTACACATCATGTTTGTACCATCAACATAAATAGCTACAATTCCAAATCAGGAACTTTCTTATGAATACGCAAGGAAAAATAATTTACTTGTTTATCCCCTCCAAATCAAATAGCCACTTAGACGGGTATACCACATCTGCCTGATTGCTTGAATCTATAAGTTAGTGTTCTATCTAACTTTAAATGCACTCTGTGGTTTAAAGTCATTGATTTGGGCAACAAAAGTCTATCAAGTACTTTTGTAAATATATTTTATCTCTTGATTCTTTTAGAGATACGTAACAACCACATACATATGCTGCATTTCAAGTCCTTTTGAAATTATCAAGCTAACTAAGTAGTGGAACTCTATAACGTTCATTACAAGAGAACAATTCCAGGGCTTTGTGAGAAACCTCGTGCCACAAGGCAAGTCTTTGTACTTTAAGACTACTTTCTTCTCATTATGCTTTATGACAAATTAATTATGTATGTCCAATAGGCTTTACACTTGGTTGGTTAGCACTACCACACCAAATACCCGTATATTTGCCAAAGAACTAAGTTTTACCTGGATTACGTAGGCCAAATATGCTATTTATTTGAAATTAATCAAAATAAAGCATGGTTCGATATCATTGTGCTCTACTTCTGGAGCAACTATTTATGGATTATATCATCATTGTGCACACATGATCCTTCCGTTGACTCATGTGCATTCTCATAATCCGTCAGGATTTCATTGTTCTCTAGAATCATTTAAAACTTCGGAGCGTCCTCCAGTATTGATTCATGGACATAGTCAGAGACAATTAAATGAGATGCATTCATTAATGATACAAATTAGGTTGTGCCTTACTCATCTACTTCCTTTCTAGGTGAGCTTCGATCGAACCTGGTGGTCTCTCCATCTTCCTTTATGGAGCCACGGCCTTAACTACACTTCCACCAAGTATAGTTGAAACACCTTAGTCTATGGTGTACCCCATACTGAGGATTTCTAAACTTGCAGGAATATTTGCAGCTGGTATGTGTGATCTTGTCACTTTAGCGACATCAGTGTACATTATGAAAATTGATTATTCTTTGTCACTTCACATTTATATTTGTGGAGTACAAGAATCAATATGTGACACAGTGGGAACACACCACGACAATTCCTGTCGTTCCCTTAGAAAATATTTTTTCTTATCTCCCCCTAATGACAGGAAGACTGTCTCACTAAAGTGACAAACCGCAAATCTAGCGGTAAGAGATCTCCTGCCAAAGGTTTTAAAATGCGGATAATTGTTGAGATTAAATATTCAACAAAATTACTTAATCATTTTCGTGACCCATCATAGTACGATGTGGACTTGTAATGGCACATATATAGTGCAACAAAAAATACGTAATAACACAAACGTCAGGCTTAAATTCAGTTACCAACTGGTACGTAGAAAAGGTTGACTAATATTGGGTTCTACAAAAATTAAGTAAAGATGCGCGTAATATTGCATATACCCAAAGCAATAAAAGGTAGGTTGGTACGCATAACCTATTCCTTAGAAACCATCTGTAACCTTTGATAGTAGCCTCTGCGATACCATTGGGTATAGGATGCTCTATATTGATCCTATTATAAACATGCAATATTCATCAAGTCCTTTTGATGTAAATTCTCTAGCATTAACAAGGGTGGTTAGCCTTTACACTTTGCATTGTGTAATATGTGCTAGGAGTTCTCAAACACAATTTTTTTTTTGGGAACTATAACTAGTCCAAAATGTCAAAACATTCACCAGATCCATCAGTCACTTTAACGGTTTGCATTCTGCATGAATGTTTTTCTAAAGTTCACCTTGTTTTCTTTGTAATATGGATTTTTTTTTACCATTTGCATCTTAGGATGGTCTCGATCCTGTTTTACTGAAGACTTTGTAAAATGAGTGATATGCTTTTTACCTAAAAGCATAATTGGAAGGGGGGTTGTGCATCTAGTAATTTAGAAAACACTTATTGAGAGATATGTCGTCACTTTGCATTCTGTCAATCTTTTTCCCATTTTCGTTCACTCAAATAAAGTGATATTTGTATGAGTTCTTTCAAAACAATCATTATTTCACAACCAAAGTTTCTTTATGGTTATGCCCAAAGCCTGTATGAGTCAGTTTCCAACATTTCATCATCGGAGTCAATATGATTCAATAATCAAAATATTATAGTGAATTACATTGTACTAGATTGACTCATTAGTTTCTCTAAAATATATTTCCTTCCAAATATATTAGAGACTATAAAAGATGCAATCAATTACATTTTCATCATTTAGATGTTCCACAAGATATCCATTTGCACGGGTTACTTGGGAATTTAACAAGGTGTGATCATATTTTTGCGACGTCTTTGTTCTATCTTGAAGAAAAAAAATGAGCAATGCTGTGCTCGATAAGATAATCAATTGGCCAGGCAAAGTTCTTGTTGCCATTAAAGTTTATGTGGAAATTGGTTGCTACTATGATACACACACATTGTATATATCAACACCTACAACCAGGTGCATTCCCAACTATTTCATTTATGATGGGAGCTAGAATTACATCTTAGCTTCATCCCATATTCAGCTGATACCTGTACCTTGGTGTCATTACTACTGGGGAAAAAAAATACATCTTTGTCTCATGATATATACGTCCCTTTTCACATGCTTTATATGAGTCATTACGTGTAACCCTTATTGCTTCGGGGTTCTTTCCATTTTCAATTTTTTGGTACATTTAGCTTAATTTGAAAAATTTCTTTATCTCAATAGGCCAAGAGAATCTCACTACACATGTCAACCACTTACTTTAGGTTGAATATATTACTAAGGATAACTCTCTTGTTGTCATACTTCAACATATACCGGTTCGTTAGTATTATGGATGAAGTAGAGAAATGAAAATTTTATGACTCATATCATCTTTTGTGAGTTCTTCCACAAAAATTGGAATACACGTGATTTTATTTGAACGTATGTTTTGAAACTATTGACAAATTATTAGTCGAGCAAGTGGATAAATTCCACGGAACATTCAAATATAAGGAGAAAATATCATGTATGCAACAATGGTTCTCAAGTACTTTTAAACCTCAAATGAATACATTAGAATCGAGTTGGTACAACTAATTGATCAAAAGACATCATTCAACTATAGCCAATATCATATTCAAGAGAACAAATAACATTAAAACCAAAATTCTTAATGATTCAGATCAATAAAAATAATTTAAATTGATCATTTATATGTTGTTGACTTATTTTAAGACAAAAAATAAACAAAACTAGGCATATTTTAAAGAAACAAATAAATAAGCCTAGCGAGTAAATAAGCCTACCATATAAAACTTCATGTTATAGTTACATACCTCAGACTTTGGTTCCCCATGTATGTATATAGACAGAACCGAAACATCTTTAGCCACGCACGTCCCAAAACCAGGCAGGAACAGAACAGGACTAGCAACAGGACATGTTGGGTCGGACCGAGTTGAGGCTGGTTGGGTCGGACCGAGTTGGGTAGGTTGGGTCGGACCGAGTTGGTCCTGGTTGGGTCGAACCCGTTTCCATCCTGCCGGACAGGACAGGACAGGTTTTACTCTAGCGGTTTCGTTCCTCACTTCCCAAAACAGAAAATGACAGCCAGAAGAAGACGGACAGACTTTTCTGGTGGAAAAGACGAACACATATTGTTCCTCTATTCAGAGATTTCATTTAGCATAAATCGAAAAATAAAATAGAATCACTACCAAGTACGAATCCACTTCTCCGATTAAATTAATGGCAATATCAATCAAATCAAATCTGCATCTCCTCCATTAAATTAATATCAATTAAATTAAATCAAAAGAAAAGGAAAGATAAACACTTAGCTTAAAGATTGATTCCATAATTTCCTTGATGTAAATCTGAATACCATTTTTCTTCAAACAATTTGTGTTTATCATCCATGTCGGAAAAAAAATCAAAAGCTCTGCGGTATAGCTTCGTGCATGATAACGTTTTGTAGTGATAACGGTGAGAATGATAGAGAAAGAGGCAGAATTTCTTATCGATCATTAGCAGGGTTACATGGAATAATGTCCTTTATATACATGTAGAAGGGAGACCCTAGATATCTAGCTGGGCCGCACATCTATGGGCTGTAAGCCCTACAACAACAAAAGAATTTTTATTAGAGTCACGGATGTTTAGTTGTCTGGATCCCAATTTTCCTCCAAACGGCTGATGTTAAGCCTCTTAGTGTGTGTTCTATTTTGCTCCCCGACATTTCAAAAATCACATTTTCCCTTAGTCTTTTATCGGATTTGTAAGTAAATGAGTAAACATTCATTTCATAGTTCTTGCTCTTATGACAAGCTAGATTTTTTTTATTGAAAATAGATAATTTAACTATAAAGTTAATTTACTTGTAGGAAATACCAATTGGTCCTAGAAATAATATATTAGGATGAGTCTAGTCCATTTGACCCAGTCAAATGTCTGTTTGGTTCTATTTGGTAATATAAATTATAGTTTGGTCCTAAAAATTATTGTTTGGTCCTACGCTGATGTCATAGATGATGTAAGTGTCACCTTGTTGTGACAGAAATACCCTTTTGGATAAGGACCATATATAAAGTCAAAAGGTAAGAGAGATGGAATCATTCTCAGATTTACTTTCTCTCTCTTCTTTTCTAGATCTAGTTTTTCTTTTCCTCTCAAATCTTTTTTCTATGGTTTTAATTTTGTGGAAACAAGATGATGAAGAAAGATGAAGAAAGATGATGATGAAGATGATGATGAAGATGATGAAGATGAAGAAAGATGATGATGATGATGATGATGATGATGAAGATGATGAAGATGAAGATGATGATGATGATGAAGATGAAGATGATGAAGATGAAGAAAGATGATGATGATGAAGATGAAGATGATGATGAAGATGAAGATGAAGATGATGAAGATGAAGATGATGAAGATGAAGATGATGAAGATGATGATGAAGATGATGATGATGAAGAAGATGATGATGATGATGATGATGATGATGATGATGATGAAGATGAAGAAATATGATGATGATGAAGATGATGATGATGATGAAGATGAAGATGATGATGAAGATGAAGATGATGAAGATGATGATGAAAGATGATGATGAAGAAGAATATGATGAAGTTGAAGAAAGATGATGATGATGAAGAAAGATGAAGATGATAAAGATGAAGATGATGATGAACATGAAGAAAGATGAAGATGATGAAGATGAAGATGATGATGATGAAGATGATGATGATGAAGATGATGAAGATGAAGAAAGATGATGAAGATGAAGATGAAGATGATGATGATGAAGATGAAGATGATGAAGATGAAGATGATGATGATGAAGATGATGATGAAGATGATGAAGATGATGAAAGATGATGATGATGAAGATGATGATGATGATGATGAAGATGAAGATGATGAAGATGAAGATGAAGATGATGATGATGAAGATGATGATGAAGATGATGAAGATGATGAAAGATGATGATGATAAAAATGATGAAGATGAAGATGATGATGATGAAGATGAAGAAAGATGATGATGATGATGAAGATGATGAAAGATGATGATTTTGTGGATAAGGACCATATATGAAGATGATGAAGATAAAGAAAGATGATGATGATTTTGAATGTTGAAGATGAAGAAAGACGATGAAGACGATGCAGATGATGATTTTTTTTCTTTTTAGGTTTTTGTATGGACTTCATTCCTGGGAATGAAGTCTGTTTTTTTAGCTTTTTGTATAGACATGATTCCTGGGAATGAAGTCGGTTTTTTTAGCTTTTTGTATGGACTTCATTCCTGGGAATGAAGTCTGTTTTTTTAGCTTTTTGTATGGACTTCATTCCTGGGAATGAAGTCTGTTTTTTTAGCTTTTTGTATGGACTTCATTCCTGAGAATGAAGTCTGTTTTTTTACCACGGAAGAGCTCCTAAAAAAAAAAATAACACGGAAGGGTATTTTTATCTATTTAAATATTTTTAAATAATTATGGACCAAACAGTAAAGGCGTTTGACCAAAGGACTAAACAGACATGGGCCCACCTAAAAAAGGACCAAACGATATTTTTCCCATGAGTAAACACTCGTTTCATAGTTCTTGCTCTTATGACAAGCTAGATTTTTTTTATTGAAAATAGATAATTTAACTATAAAGTTGTAACATGCAAAATAGCAAATCAAATCAACTAGCTAAAAATTTGAGAACATGTAGTGCTTTAATAATTTTCATTTATCATCAGAGACAGTGACAAAGCTGGGACTCTACGTGAATAGAGCGAAAAATTGGATCAAAATTTGAATGGTAAAATTATAAGTTTAAAAGGTTTTAGAATTGGTTGGAAAAAAAACCATTGTTTTGACTTGTTGGTTTTAGAATCCGTTGGGAAAAAAAAAAAAAAACAGTTGTTCCAACTTGTTTGCAGGTGCAAATATTGTTCCGACTGTGTTCGAACATCAAAATCTTTTGACATGATGAAGTGAGAGAGAAGGATGTAATAATTGGGGTTATGAAGAAAACGACCTAAAGTTAGGGACATAAATACGTTCTTGTGCTAAAAGGGTCAAATTGTTCAAGTGAAATGTTGACACTTGCAGGGCAGGACCAGTAAAGTGCACACCTCCTGAGCCTAATTTGAACCCAATATTGGACCTAAGCCCATTTCCAATGTTTTTTTCTTTTTTTTGAACCATTTTTTGGGACCATGTTTTTTTTGAGGGGACCATGATCTAATTAGGCCACCTTCCCTATAGTTATAAGGGGTGTCATAAAGTGTGGAAATGACTAACCTACTCTTAACCTTATTTAATTTAAAACTAACCTAATAACCACCTATATATCTATATAACCACCACCTCCTCCCACCACCGCCGCCCACCACTACCACCTGCGACTACCACCACCACCAACCACCACCACCTCTATATATATAACTTAATTTAAATCATTAACATATTTACTCTTTTACCTAATTAAAATTATAACTAATCTACAACTTCTTTTTCCTCTATTCTACAATTTTTCTTATTCTCTTCTTCATAAATTTATGATCATCTAACCCTGATCATATACAAATCTAATCAAAATCATCGAATTTTTAGCCTGGTCGATTCATTGAATTTTCATCGTCGATTAATCAATCTTTTACAAACAAACCTATCCATAAGTATTTTCCCACAAACCCATTACAGTGGCATGTTCGGTTAGGAATATATAGTTTAAAAAAAACTAGTTTGCTAACCGAACATTCTGAAACCAAAAACACGAAGAACACTTCGGTTATCACGAATTAATTTTTTCTTAACAGAACTCAGAGTTCGGTTGGTTCACAAAGAAGGCTAAAACTATTTTCTAACCGAACTTTACCAATATTACAAAAAAAAAAAAACAAAAAAAAAAAAAATCAAATGTAACCGAACTGTGCTATGTTTCACACTATGTTGATTTTGATTTAACCGAACTTTGCCCACTCAGAGTTTGGTTGGTTCGCAAAGAAGGCTAAAACTATTTTCTAACTGAACTTTACCAATATTACAAAAAAAATAAAAATAAAAATAAAATCCAATGTAACCGAACTGTGCTATTTTGCCCACTATGTTGAGTTTCAATTTAACCGAACTTGTCCCACTATGTTCGGTTTGTTCGCAAAAATCCTTGACAAACCGAACTCTTAACTAATTGTGTGTAGTTCGGTTAGATATTGGTTGGTATGAAGTTTGCGAAACAACCGAACTTTGTACACTAATGTGCAATCTTATTTTACATAAGTTCGGTTAGCTATTGGTTGCAAACTAACCGAACTTATAAACCTAAAGTTCGGTTACATTTCGGCCAAACCGAACATAACACTGTAATCCTATTTACAAAGTTCGGTAACATATCCGTTAATCGAATTTCAAAAAACCTCCATTATTGGAGAGTTCGATAACCTGCGTGTCTAGAAAAATTAACCGAACTACACTTTCAGATGTGTTCGGTTACATGTTCTTCACACAAGGTAACCGAACAAGCCCAAATCTACTTAACAAATTCACATTTTTTTGAAAATTTGGTCCAATTCAACCAACATTATCTAAGTTTAGAGCATACATGGGTACCCAAATAGTCTTCCTCCGGTTGTGGTTGGTAAAATCCATCGTTTTCATCTTGAGATTGGTTTTGGGGAAGAATACATTCACCATCTAAGAAATAATTCATCACTTGAATAGTCAAGCTTAGTGAACTCAATTTTTTTTTTTTATTTTCCATGTTTTCTTCATCATCTTCTCTACTTTTCTCTCTCAATAATTCTACTTCTTCTTTAAAAATCTAATTTTTTAATCTCAAATCTTTATTCAAAATTATTTCACTAATCTCACTAACTAATCATTACCCAAAAATAATCTGAGGGTAATTTAGGTATTATCATAAATATCTAGATAAGGGGTGACCTAGATTTACTTCTAATATCTTACCCAAAATAAAAGAATGGTCCCCCAAAAAGGGCTGGTCCCCAAAAAAATGGTTCCTTTTTTTTTTTTCTTGCTGGTTTGCACTCCCGGCCTGTTGGCTCAATTGTTACTCAATTTTTTTGTACCCGAACCTAGAAATCTTAGATCCACATCTGCTCATGCATGAACAATTTGCCGATGGCTACCCCTTTTTATTGTTTCTTAAAGATTTTCCATGGAAAATGACCAAATGAAACAGTATGATAAAAGTTTGTATAAAATGTAAGGTGATCATGCTATTCATGCCTAGAGTATAAGCTAATCTATGACTGATGGTCATCAGATATTACACTGTTTTTTTTTTTTTTTAAGCTTGATACTAAGCTAATTGGTTAAGAAGACTGTTGCAAGGAGTTACTATTAAATTTTCACATGTGTCTCAAACTCACCACCGTTCATAAATAGACATGCCGGTCAAGTCAGTCAAAACATAGATCGCCGTTGGATCAGTAACCAAAATGAGATATTAAATTAACCCTAAATTACACGGTCAGATGATAAATCCCTTATAAGAAGTATGGTTTTCTACCGCCTCCGCCATCTTCTATTTGTGCCTCCCTTTCTCTCATCTATGTCTGTGTAAACTATGAAACCAAAGCCTAACCTTGAAAACAAATACAGTAGACCATCAACGCTGGAACAACAAATCATGGAAGATGGTGGTTCAATAGCATCATTACCAACAACTATTTATATCAGCAATATGATATTTCCTCTCAAAGCTCTAATATTTGCTGCGCTGAGGTTAGGATGTTGATTGAGATCAGGCTAGACATTGTGAAGATCAAGAAGAAGTATGAAGAAACTGACGCAGAACCATGAGAGAGTTGATCAAGAAGAATTAGAAATGTAAGATATAATCTAATTTTGGAATACGTGGTCTTTATGATGATGAAGTTTTTCTTGTTCAAACCATGTATAATATTACTAATAATATCTTTTTGTTGGGAGTGAACGTTTAATTTGTTGATACATGAGTAATGCTTTATATTGCACCAAAATCTCTAAGATTAGCCTTTGTATTTAGTACCAATGTTCTATTATGAAGCAAAATCTAGCAAACTTTTATGGAGCATTGAACAAATACATCTTCTGGAAAGTATATATATTTTTTTTTAATTGCCATAGAAGTGTTAGTGTGCAGAGACAGTGGATTGGTACAGTTGCAGTTAGATGCAGAAAGTAGCATCTCCTTGTAACCATAGTGCCTGAAAATGATGAATGTTGTTGCCGGGATAGAGAAGTAGATGCTTGCGCCCAACATATGTCATCCGGCACCAAGTTCAAAGTCCATCCGGCACCAAGTTCAAAGTCCATAAACCTGATGTGCGTCGATGTGTATTTGATGGCAGCATCCCGTCCGTGGTAACCGGTTTATTTGGAAAATAAAAATACAACAATTGGTTATTGGCCAAAGGAAATGTTTACAATCAGTTGTATGGTGGAGAAGTAGGTGCAAATCTGAACAGGCCAATCCAGCAATTTTCAGGAAAATGTTTCATTGTAGCCTTTGACTGGTAAATTTAAGGCTTATCACAAGCGGGGCAGTCAGTGTGGCAATCCATTGCCGCAGGGGTAGCATGAGTTAGTTCGAAGAAATTTTTTCTTTCCAAACTGATTTGGATTTGGGATGTGTACTTATTGGAGGTGAGAAAATTAGTCTTAACTTTGGTGAGTGCAGCGGGGATAAAAATTCACATTAATTTGTAACTCCCGTCTGTTTTTGGTGATCCTATGTAATCCCGTCTGAAATTTCTCTCGTATCTACTTCTTGTAGATGTTTGTACCTTCTTCTTAATAATTTTGATATGTCTTCCACACTGTAGACTTGGACGCGTTCAAAGCACTGCTAAAAACAAGGTGCAGAATGCTATAATCTTCATCAATTTTGACGGTATCTTTACGAGTCCTTGGGATATGTATGGTGTTTCTAGGACCTGCTGCTGGTAACTGTCTGTAGTAATTCTAGTTGTTAAGAACTATTCAACTCTCGGATACTAGCCTGTTACTACAACTGATTTTCAGGCCGTGTACTGTATTTACAAGTCTATTCAGTGTTTCCTCCGATTAACAATAGACTCAAAATTTCTGATTTTAATCTTTGAATGCAACTACGCTGCACCAGAAAATGGTGTTTAACTCTTCGAGTTGAGATTGTGGTAGTAGTACTCTTTCTTCACCTGCAAAAGTACCAAACTTACAGAAATAGTTTAAAAAAAAAAGAAAATTTAACCAAACATGAAAAGATTTAGTCATGCTAAATCACATTACAGATTCATATCAACGTTCCTGAGAACTGCACTGTTAGTTATCGGGACAGCGTGTTCTGGAACGTATTTCTGCAATCCCAAAGAGCTTAAGAACATATCCAAGAAGTTAAGCATTAATATTGCAATATCCGCTAGTGTAAATTCTAATGTGCACACTTATTTAATACATACCGAATTTGAAGACTAGACATGATGTTCGGAACACATCTATCACATAAAGTATACGATCAAACACAAGCGAGTGTCTGAATGTACTGACAAGCAATCTTGTTATAGCGTTTTTCAGCTGGTGCAATTTTTTGAATTTCCTTAAAGCTCATGCTCATGTCCCGTAGATCATACGAAAAAACTATATCTCCTACTCGTAATACCAAGTTCAGGGACTCTTCTACTTCCTTGACAAGTAATACATCAAAATCATATGATTGAAACCTTGGATATGCTATTATCAATTCTTCGAGACTAACAAGATATCTCATGTTCCACCCCGTGTAGTCGGTCTCCATTTCCAAGATTTCAAAACTGGTAGGTGAAGATAAACGATTAACTATAAGATATAGGTGACCCTTGCACTCCACAAAATATTTTGGTTTCGTTCCTTGCTTTTTGTCATATATTGGCATTTCCATTCTTAATTCTTGATTAACATTGAAACAAAAAGTACTCCCTGTGTTGAATGTGTCAATCCAATGCAATGAACCACTCCAAAACACACAACTATCAAAGGAGTTACGAATAGGTAGGGAAAACACCTCCCCAGATAGCTTCCAAGAAGCTGTTTCAGATGAGTATACCTCAATTTGACAATTGAAATTCCCAGTTGAAAGTTTTGAAACCTTAGGTTAAGCACAAGTATTCCTTCAGATGCAGCAGTAACACTTTGAGAAGTATAATAATAGAAGACCAGTACTGTTGATATCCTGAATATGGGCAAAGCTGAAGGTCGAGATTGACAGGGCAGGATATAGAAGAAACTGCTATCACCACAATCATTGAACCAACACCATATTTACCTTGCATCACTAAACTAGCGCAGCTGAAAACTATACCAGCAGGTCTAGCACAAACAAATATCTATTCTTTCAGGACAGACACTACTTATGAAGTTATCTAAGACAAAACAACATAACTGTAAAGCCAGGATGCAAAGCGATGATTCTGAATCTGAACATCAGATGCGTATGCTGTTGTCACATTCCAGGAAAAATCCAGATCCTTGACAATGCATCTCATGCCAAAAATTGAAGATATATCCATGCAATTTGAGTACACAACTGATAATAAAATGCTAAATTTCAATAAAACAGGATATGATTGTTACGACATATCTTAAAGAACTCTTGAAGCTCATGGAAACCAGAAAAAAGATAAAGGAACCGAAACTCTATATTACAATTTCACCATCTTCCTTCGCAAACACAGCAGGCCAACATCTAAGTATCTGCATTGAGACCAATTCCTACTCTCAGCTATATACTTGCAATCATAACTCGCAAAGAGCAAAGATTTGAAATTAGCTGTTCCACATCAATCTGTAAACATGCTCCATCGTTATTAGTTTTTTTTCAGCATCAATAACACGAACCAAAGGCATATGTCGTTAACCTGTGGCATTAAACCCAAAATCAACCCAAGACGGGGAACTGCTGATGCCTCACAGGATTCCAGTAAACGACCTCAGCAACCATCGATGGTTGGGTTTGGCGGAGACCCATATGTCTTGCTTGAACAAAATTCCCTGCACACACAAAAAAAAATTCATGGACTTAAAATCAAACAATTGAATAATTAATGAATACTAAAAAAACCCTACAAAAAAGACAAGTTTACCTGTTACACGATGAAAATGAAAAAAAATTGAGTTTTGAGAGGGGAAATCATTGTGCGAGTGAATCGTTTAACAAGCCGATTGAGGTTTATCTTCATCTTCTTCTTCTGGCTGTTTCAAATAATGTATAATGATGGAAGTAGAAATGATTATTGGATCAGTGAGGCAGAAAGAAATTGTTGAAAAATCAATATCGTCTGAGAAATAAATCTGGGGAGATCTGAATCTGAACAATGAGAGAAATGAAGACGGAAAGTTTGTTTTAGGGTAAAAGAGTGATAGAGATGTTTTTTTTTAGGGCAATGGATACCCAAACAGATATCCTTATGGGCCATAAAGTCGGATCCTTACTAACTACTTAGTCTCTCAAGTCTTACATTGAAGGCCCGTTAGTTTGTTTAGTTACCATCTGACGACATTTGTAAAAAATGACTAATGTTGATCGGCCAGTGAGTACATTTGCCCATCTGAAAAAGTTATATTCTTTTTTGATCTCCTGACCTCTCAAGTCTTGCCATCACAGCAAAGGGGTGATCAATTTTGCAACAACTGCAAGACCCACAAGTGCGAACTTGGACGGACTAAATTATAAGAGAGGCGCTTATGTTGACACGATCGACTTAAATTCAAGAAATAGCTTATCTACCACATACACCACTTTCTTTCTGACTTCGTTCAACATAGTCTTCTTGTACATTCAGAGCTGATAAAGTTGCATATAGAAACAAGAAATTTAAGAAGAGAAACAAATTGCCACAAATAAATGACATATGTGACAGTAAGATTCTGTAGCCCAGTTATAGATGTAGCCCAATCCAAGATAAAAGACGAGCCACTTGTAGCCAATATTGTTGTACTTGTAACTGTAAGACATGATCTCCAAATAATTTGCATCTTAGGGGATGTTGAGAAAAGGATTCTGGAGAGTTAAAACACACTCAAGGATGAAATAAGCTTGGGGTACTTGCTTCTTCGTGGAGCCGTTTCAGTGGCTCAGAAAGTTTGTCTTTGCCCAGTGGCATCTTCTGCAGACCCTCATTAAATGAAATTCGAAGTTTTGACATACTGCAGGATTTTCATCTGGTTCTGGTTCAGGATGAATATGAAATAGAAATGATTCTCCTCTGGATTATAACTTTTTCGTTTCAATCGCTTTTTCTATGATGTCTACAGAAATATCAGTGACCTTATCATCCTGCTTGTCTTTACTACACATGATGTACTAACCATCGAAACATACTTGATGTCAAGCTATTCCGCATGTTCTAAACTTTTGTCCACAACCTTCACCTCTAGATAAGAGTCTGAAACCGGCTCAATCTCATTAGTAACAAAACATTCAGGATATGCAGAAATGGGATATATACGAATCCTGAGACTCCAATTTCCTTATAGATACTAGCAACATGAATATAGGTCATATCTCCATTCTCATTACGGCTTTCTATTAGGTCTGGAAGATTAAATGGTAGCAGAGCCCAATCTATCCAATGATCTAAATCACATAAAATATCACGAGTCAAATAAGGACTAGGGCATTTTTTTGACATGTTTGTCGGGAATCGGGATCTCCTGCCTGGTCAGCCTTGTCCTCGTTAGACATATTCTGAGCCTGCAAATATATTTAGCAATTTGAAACCTACATAGTTACTTTGAATGACATCAACATGTAAAGATTTGCACAATTGTTGATTCTTATTGTCTTAAGCATTTATCCGGAAGTTCATGCCTTCCCCCTTAGAGGGTTGGCACAAAAGCAGCAGATATTGAAACTAATAGCATGACTAGGCATAGCTGAAAACATTCCAGTCTCAAGGAACCGATAAAATTATGCTGCTTTTGGTTACCGAATCGCTTTGTCACAATAGCCGTGTCCTTAATAGCTCTGCAACATATATGTGTACAGCCTGTGTCACAAAAACTAACTTTCAGTCAAAAGCCACATTTGATTCACATATGCACAAGCTGAACAAACACAGTGATTATATGTGTATGCAGCGGCAAAGAACGGTAATCATAAACAACCCCAATGGATCCATTCTATTACTACTCATTCTACGTTTGTATATTCGATTCCCAAACTAAATTGAAACAATGAGCAAAATATAACGACAAGGGCAGTGAATCAAACAGAACTAGTTCCCTAAGATTTAAACAAAATAATTCAATTCATTAGAAAGGAATCTCAGAATACACCTGAATCAAATAGATAGAATTTAATCGGAGGATGCTCAGATTTATTATAATTTGTTTTCCTTGACCTTCCACAAAGTAAGGTCTCTTAGTTTTTTTTTTTTTGAAAAAGGCAAGATAAGATTAAATAAAAAGAGAAAGAGTGCCAAGATAGCACCCTTAGAAGAAACATGGAGAAATATGAATAGAGAGTTTACAACAACTACTCCCTAAACAAATTCACCCAATCAAAAATGAAATCATCAAGTTTGATGTTCTTAAAAGAATCAACATTAATAGACCAACTAAGCAACAACAACTTGATATCAATAATAAGAGAGCGTAAAGTTTTTCGACCTTGTTTCTTTGCTATTAGAATATCATTTCTTTGCAACCACACTACCCACCATATCGCGAACGGCAAACAATATCTCAGAAAGATAAGAGGCTTGGTCGAAATCTTCAATTTCCACTTCCATAAGAATTCCATAACTGTTGTTGGGTGAGCCCAACCAAATCCCGATTCTTTGTAAAAATGGTCCCAAATTTGCCTAATAAAAGAGCAGTTAAGGAACAAATGCTCAACTGATTCCTCAATGTTATTGCAGAAAGCACACAGATTCACAACAGTCATACCCCTTCTTGACAACATGGATAGAGTAGGAACAACTCTATTAGCAAAGCCCAAACCAAAAACTAATTTTAGGAGGAATTATCTTGTTCCAAACATACTTAGAAGGAAATTTAGGAGGAATACTCTGTCCCTGATCATGCATCAGCCAAGCATAGCAAGAACTAACCGAAAACGTACCTTTTGGATTGCAACTCCACTCCCGTTTATCGTCGTTCTCAGCAACCGTTCCTTGGATATCTAAAAGTCTAGAAAACTCCATAACCTCTAGAATTTCCTGGTCCTTGAGTCTTCTGCAAGGATCAATGTTCCAACACGATCCATTCCCATTGTCGCTGCTCATATATTTAACTAAAGCCTCTTTCCTCCTACTAATTTTCCATAATTTTGGAAATAACTCTTTAAGAGTCTTTTCATGGCACCAAACATCATTCCAAAAATTTGTTTTGTTTCCTCTTCCAACTGAAATCTTTGACCCCTTTCGAAGAAGCGCAGATTGGTTAAGAATACCACGCCATAAACCCCATCCATATGTTGTCTTAGAATCTTTAGGTAACCACCCCTCTTCAACACCACCGAATTTCTCATATATCACTCTTCTCCATAAACTAGACTTTTCCTCTCCATATCTCCACAACCATTTAGTTAATAAAGCAGCGTTCATCGTCTTCACATTTCTTATCCCAAGGCCACCCTCACTCTTCGGAACACAAACTTTTTTCCATGACCTCCAATGTAGCCTTTTCTTATTAATAGTGTCTCCCCAAAGAAAGTTCCGCATCAATCTTTCTAATTTCTTCGCCACTGAAGAAGGGATCTGAAATAATGACAAATAGTACAAAGGAATAGAAGCTAACGAATTATTGATGAGCACGATCCTTCCGGCTTTTGAGAGATACTTTCTCTTCCATGGAGCTAGTCTTAAAGACATTTTCTCAAGAACAGCATTCCAAACAGATTTTACTCTAGTAGAACCCCCTATTGGAATCCCAAGATAGGAAATAGGAAACTTTCCCACCCCATGCACCTTGCCAATCCAGCACATTCTTGAATACGTTCCTGTTGAACCCCTATGCCCATCATAGAACTTTTGGCGAGGTTGACTTTCAGCCCTGTTTTAGCTTTAAACGTCTCTAACACCTCCATCAATTTCCGAACCTCTTCCACCTTTGCATCCAAGGACACAATTGTGTCGTCAGCAAATTGAAGACGAGAGATTTCCATTCCGTTTTCCTTTACATAGAAACCTTTAAGGAATCCTCCGTCCTTTTCCTTGAACATAAGCTTATTAAAGACTTCAGCCACCAGTAAGAATAAGAATGGGGAGAGTGGGTCTCCTTGCCGGAGCCCACGAGAAGCTTTAAAAAAACCCTTTGCAACTCCATTGATAATGACTGAAAACCTAGATGTAGAAATACAATAATGAATCCATCTTCTCCATTTCCAACCAAACCCCATTTTCCTAAGCACACTATCAACTGATCCCCAAAGAACATGATCATAGGCTTTTCCATATCAAGTTTGCACACAATCCCTTCTTTGCCTTCTTTGCTTCTGGAGTCAATAAGCTCATTTGCAATCAATATTCCATCTAAAATTTGTCTTTCCGCTAAAAAAGCACCTTGCGATTGAGATATTAGTTGTGGCATAACCACCTTTAATACTGGCGAGAACTTTAGATAAAATTTTATAAATTGTACTAACCAGACTAATAGGCCGAAAATCCTTCAACTCAAGTGCTTCATTCTTCTTCAGAATCAAAGACAGAAAAGTGCAATTTAAGGTCTCGTAGTTGGATTGTATTAAACATCATCATCGCATCGTCAATCAATAACTATATATAATCAAACACACATATCGATCTAGAAACCTTACTTACCAAATAATAATAATACAACAGGAGGCGGAGGTGTATGAGATTGTCAAACAGATATGAGGCGGCGCTAAAGAAAGAATAACATAGAGAGGCACTTATGTTGATTTCATAGGAGAACTTTGATTTTATTCAAATTACATATTTGCCACTCACCCAAATCATACCCCAACCCTAGAAAACGCATGTTCAATCGTCCATCTTATTTTCTTTACCGTAACACAAATGTGCCATAGCCGTTAGATTAATTGGTAAAAATGAAGCGAAGGGTGAAAACTTTTCCCTAAATGAAATGAACAGTTCTCTGACCCTTATAAGCATAATATATCACAGCCGTCTGATTTATAAGCAATGACTGCCGGCTATAGAACCATTACAGCCGTCGGAATATTATTGTTCAGATATATAATTCTTTCTTCGTCTCTCTGCTGTCTTAACGGTAAGAATTAGGTATTGTAAGTTTGGAATTGGATCAACGGTAATCCTTTCTTCGATTGAGAGCTGGTAATTGTATGATTGTGATAATTCGAAATACAATTGGATGTGTTTTGCCCCTCAAAACTCGGGATGCCCTAGTAGAAGAGAATACTTGGAGATCTGCCAGGTGTATCTACGGCTAACTTTGATTTGATCTAATGGTTGTATCGCATTGTCAAAAAGAAAAAACCCTAACTTTTTATCTCCAATCTCTTTTTCATCTTAAACCCTAAGATAAAAGAAACAACAATAAAGCCATCAAGATACGGCAGAAGAAACACTAGAAATTGAAAAACCTAAACAAATCCCAATCATGGAAGAAATTGAAAATCCGGGTGATGAGAAACTAACAAACGACGTAACAGACAATATATTGTATATGAACATGGTTGGATCATCTCTGTCTTGTAAGCTTCAAGTTCTGTTTCGGTCAATAGAGTAATATAAAAAAAATTTCTGGCAATTATGTTTCTAACAAACGACGTAAGAGACAATATATTGTATATGAACATGGTTGGATCATCTAAGAGATCTCTTTATAAATTACAAAAAAAAAAAAAAATTACGTTTAGAAAATAAAGCTTGTTTTAATTTTAATCTTAGTTAACTCATGCATGTGTATACATGCATTAGGCATGGCAAGTTTCCCTTGACTATCCATATTCGCATTTCATTCACTCATAGAAAATGAGTAAGCATCCTTAGACCTTTAGGTCGTTAGATCAATTATAACCAAGACCAAAAAACTAAAACATATTAAAAAGACTCATTTTCTCCAACAAAAAATTATTATAAAATCCTCTAAACTAGTAGATCAGTTCTTGTGCATCTGAGCAGAAAACTGAAAAGGTGGGCCAATCAATCTGTGAGAGAACTAAAATTAATATAGTGAGAATATGCCTCAGTCTTCCTTGCAGATTCCCCTTCTAAAGGTTCCATCCTCCATTACTCATCTTTCTTAATTCTTCTTTCCCTTATATTTTACTCGAACTAACTGCGAAACAACAAGGACCAGCGGCCTCCGAATTCACTTGAGTTGAAGAAAGTGAAATTATAGACTTTTGAGAGGAGAAATCATAGTGCGAAGATATCTTTGTTTGTTTTTGTACATGATGATGTTGTACTGAACCATCATCTGCCATGATATCTTTGTTGTTGTTGTTGACGATGATGATTGTGCGAAGATATCTTTGTAGATGTACCGAATCATCTTCTTCCATTGTTATGCTTCTGCTTAGATGTGTTTGTTGCTGATTTGATGAAAAAGCGGCTGTGGTTTCAAGGGTTAGTTTGTTTTCGATGATCTCTACACAGACGAGAGGGAGGCACAATTTGGATGTATTATACTTCCTATGTCCCTAATTAGATGAGCTATTTGTAGTTTGCACAAATTTGAAGGCAAGGAGGAAAGTGGAGTATATTTAAGTATTTTTTTTAAGAGAATCAACAATGAATATCATTCCCATTATCACAAAGCTGAGTTAGTTCATTGTTTAACGAGGCACCCTTTGTTTTGAATGTGACCAACTGTATTCACATTCCTGGTATTGATTGTGAACAACTGGATTCACTTTGTTTGTGCAGAGTGATGCTGATTTGGTATGCTATTATATTTGATCGACATGAGTGACATGTCCATTTTGTGAAAACTCTTTTGAAGAATCAGTAGACTAGGTCATTTGCATTTTGTTTGATGCAGAGAATTAGCAACTGATAAATTGCTGCATCGTCTTGAACTTACCTCGGTGTTATGCCGCAGCGTTGCCATCATTATGCAACCCAGGTTGTTAAGATAGTTTAATCTATCACTTTTGGAACAATCAGTTTGGTATATGTTTATCACAAATTTTTGAAGCCAGCTAATGGTTAACCAGAAACTCCTTACCTACATATGGATTTATATAAGCTTTCTTTTTTTCTTTGATGGTTAACCAGAAATGTTGATACTGACTTGACAGGTACCAAATCTAAGAGGGAGAACAAGACTTCCGTGATTGACTATTTGGGGTTGTAATATAAACAACTGAAGTAATGAACTTAAAGCATTTGGGCCATTCATCATTCTTTGACTTAGATAGGATTTCTATAATCAGCTTTGTAATCCATCGTGTATACTTGGAATTAATTCTTATTTCCGTCGATGCCCAAAAGTGTTTTCTAAGGAAAGCTATTTACTAAAAATAGCTAGTTTTTTAAAAATTCCCAAAAAGGTATAATGTGTGCACATTATAGGTGTGGATTCTTGATATTGTGTACACAATATCAAGTAATGGGTACACATTCAAATATTTTTGGTAATTTATAACATTTTTGGGGATAACTAAAAAAAACTAGACACTTTTGGAAATTTCCTCGTTTTTTTATACAATTACCTCATGCGTGGTTGATAATGTACAATTATGTTCAAAGAATGAACAGAGAGTAAATACGATAGGGATTTGAATACAATTTACGTGTCTAGCACAGAACATTACTACACAGCAAATTTTTCGACTCATTTCTGGATGGCGTATGTTCTATGCAGTTGATATCTGTGGCTAAAAGAGGTTGTTTGTTGAATAATGGTGCGGGTATAAATTATGATCAAAGACCTATTTTTCTGAATACTATCGAGTATCCAAATGTTTCATATTTTCATTTTAAATAGTTTATAGTTTGTAAGTTTATGGGGTCTCTTGACTTCTTTTCTTGTAAACTATCTGTAAATTTGGCTATTTATTAATACGTTTTTGGACTTACCAAAAAATAATAATTTGAGAAATGCATAATGCTCTTCCAAGGCCAGGCCATAACCGTGTCCGGTGACTTGAATTGCCAATGCTCAAATACAAGGAAAGTGTAATTTATAAGAAAATCAATAAACAGTTAATGGATCAGAACGGTTGAACTCAAGTACCATACTTGGAGTAGGCGTACCCCATTTTGTCCCAAACCATCAAGAATATAGGAACTATAGCCGCAATCTCCTAGTCGACATAGGTCCATTGATCTTGTGTAACCTCGTGACCGTCCACCGCCACCACCATTTCAAGGCCATAATATATGTCCAACAAACCATTACCTGAAAACTGAAACCACACCCTTTATTTCACCTCCATTAGGGAAAGTCATCTTCAATCACAAAGAAGATAAGAACAAAAGTCAAGGTAAATTAATTGGTAAGAAATCAGATTCAGGCCGAGAAACACCCAAACAACACAAGGCGTTACTATGGATATATAGGATTTTGAGTCCCATGACATCAATTGAGTCCCATGACATCAATTGCGTACCCAATACGAGTAGGGTGTTAACTGCCTATTTATTTTTGGATTTTGTCCTATAATCCTTTTAATCGATCACAAGAAATATAAGAAATATGCATAATTTGATAGGCATGTTTATATTTGTTACGTAGGTGTTTTTAAAAAAATTCAATGGTATGAAGTTTGCGAACATCCGTGGTGTAGTTTGAGAGATAAATCATTTCAAAATTTCACTAGTTATTATCCATAAGGGTATAATTATAAAAAGTGCTTAAAAGTACTCTTTTCCCTCGCTTGCCTTAAAAATTGTGCAAACTTGAACTAGGTCACTTAATAGTGGGACGGAGGGAGCACTATTTAACACCAAATTGAAACCCTAAAACCATATAAGATTCTTCTTTTTCATCGCCCCTTCTTATAACTCTTTCCCTCAAGAGGACCGTCATAAACTCAAATGGCATGTAAACTGATGATCGTGACCGGTTTCATATGGGAAGGTGGGGGAAGAACAATAACCCCTCTGAATCGATGACAACATATTAATATTTTCTCTCAAAAACGTTCTTCATAAGGTATGCCCCAACACAAAAAATTTGGCTATTGTACAGATTATAGTGCCCAATTTGGGTAAACGTGCTAAACTTGATACTATTCTTAAACAATATTGTGTGTTTCTAAACCAAGAACAATGTGAAAATTTCGTAGAGAGGAGGCTGTCTCGTGAATGCAAGGTTGTATATCACGCATTTTAATACTATTTGAAAAGACGAGGGTACCTAAATATACCTCAATCTAAAACTTTTCCACTTATAAGTCTTCTTATTGAAGTGATTGTCTATGGACTGAGTCGAGACAATACAACAAATCGGTACTCACACTTTGTGTGATCGTCTATGGATACGAGATCGAAAAAATACAACAATCAAAGTGTGATTACTTGATAATAGGTTCGGACTTAACCAAACTCTATAGGATCACTATAAAGTAATACAAAATTAACGTTTGTGTAATTTACTTTAAATTATAATTAATAAAAATAATTATAATAGCGGAAAACAAAAGTAAATGACACAACGAGATTTTGTTAACGAGGAAACCGCAAATGCAGAAAAACCCCGTGACCTAGTCCAAAACTGAATACACTCAGAATTAAGCTGTTATACAAAATCTAAACCAACTTCGTATAGTTGAGTGCAAGCAACTAAAACTATAGTTCACCTAGTTTCTTCAATATCCTTGCGCTTCCGACATGCGATAAGTGAATGCATTGGAACAATTCCTTTGGTTCGTATTCCAAACAGTAAAAGAACAACAATTCTGATCGGTAACAACTCTATTCAATCTCAGTGATATGAGTGTTACAAAGGCTCTTCTGTTTAACCAATAAACTCCTTTGTCTGGTTCTAGATCTATCTATTCAACAACTAACAAAGTAGTCAAGTTTAGATTTTCCAATCAACCAATATAAAATCCACCAAGATACTATATAGTGATGTCGATCTACGTAACTAATCAATCAAATCTATCAAAGATAAACCGTTTATAGTTAGATCCAAGCCAATCAAGTTTAGTGCACACCAAAGATTATGAAACCAGTAAGAAATCTTGTTTGTATTCAAATCATCTTAGATCTTAAATAAACACCTGCACACCACAACTTGAATCTCTTATGATGAATCACGCACATAACGGAGTCTGCTAACAATGGATTATCATAAGCCGTCTTTAGATTTAAAAACAGTTTTAAAGATGAAAATGAAAATCAGATTCTTGAAGTTTAAAGAAAAACAGCTGAAAGAAAATCAGATTTGGTACTTACTATATTAATCACAGTTCCCTTGTGATTAATCCCTTGTGTATTTGGTACTTACTAGATTAAAGAAAAACAGATTCTTGAAGATGAAAATCCTTCATGGTCTTTACTGTGGGGGAAGGTAGCACAACTTGTAACATGACTAAAAATGCCTCGATATTTGTTTTCTACTTAAGTAAATGTGCAAACTAAGTTTATTTTAATTGATTAACAATTTTAATCCCATAAGTATTTTGTGATGGAGGATTTTGATAAGCAGCTGAAAGGTGAAACTTCGACGACAACCCATATACTAATTCTATCACACTTGTTTCTGGGGAATAACCTGGGGAATGTAAGATGTGCAGGCAAGGGAGTGACTCCAACAACATACCGCAACCTGCCACGAAAAGGAGCGTCAAAGGAGCACATTGAACTTAAGAAACAATTGGTGATGAAAGACGCGTGAACCAAATGGAGAGAGAGAGGAAGGATAAAAAAATGAAGGAAATGAAGGAAGCAATGAATGCACAAGGAAAAATGATGAAGATCTTAATGTTTCATACATCAAAACACTACAAGAAAAGTCGTTTTTAGTGGCAAAATATTGTGTCACGAAAATTAATTTCTTCATAGCAAAAAGCATTCAGTGGTGCAAAAAACTTCATCACCTATAGTGAGTCTTTGAAAGTGTTCTGGGACGTCCTTAAGAAATCGACACCGAATTTTTTTAATTAGCGACATAAGTCTTTTTGCCACCAAAGCTATCTTTTCGTGAGCAAATAAAATTGACACTATTCACTAATTTTGTGAGTGCAAGCAACTAAAACTATAGTTCACTTAGTTTCTTCACTATCCTTGCGCTTCCGACATGCGATAAGTGCACGCATTGGAACAATTCCTTTGGTTCGTATTCCAAACAGTAAAGGAACAACAATTCTGTTCGGTAACAACTCTATTCAATCTCAGTGATATGGGTTTTACAAAGTCTCTTCTGTTTAACAAATAAACTCCTTTGTCTGGTTCTAGATCTATCTATTCAACAACTACCAAAGTAGTCAAGTTTAGATTTTCCAATCAACCAATATAAAATCCACCAAGATACTATATAGTGATGTCGATCTACGCAACTACGCAACTAATCAATCAAATCTATCAAAGATAAACCGATTATAGTTAGATCCAAGCCAATCAAGTTTAGTGCACACCAAAGATTATGAAACCAATAAGAAATCTTATTTGTCTTCAAATCATCTTAGATCTTCAATAAACACCTGCACACCTCAACTTGAATCTCTTATGATGAATCACGCACATAACGGAGGCTGTTAACAATGGATTATCATAAGCCGTCTTTAGATTTAAAAACAGTTCTAAAGATGAAAATGAAAATCAGATTCTTGAAGATTAAAGAAAAACAGCTGAAAGAAAAACAGATTTGGTACTTACTAGATTAATCACAGTTCTCTTGTGATCAATCCCTTGTGTATTTGGTACTTATTAGATTAAATAAAAACTGATTCTTGAAGATGAAAATCCTTCACGGTCTTTACTGTGGGGGAAGGTAGCACAACTTGTAACATGACTAAAAATTCCTCGATATTTGTTTTCTACTTAAGTAAATGTGCAAATTAAGTTTGTTTTAATTGATTAACAATTTTAATCCCATAAGTATTTGTGATGGAGGAGTTTGATAAGCAGCTGAAAGGTGGAACTTCGACGACAACCCATATATACTAATTCTATCACACTTGTTTTTGGGGAAGAACCTGATGGGAATGTAATATGTGCATGCAAGGGAGTGACTCCAACAATATACCAGAACCTGCCACGAAAAGGAGCGTCAAAGGAGCACATTGAACTTAAGAAAAAATTGGATGATGAAAGACGCGTGAACCAAATGGAGAGAGAGAGGAAGGATAAAGAAATGAAGGAAATGAAGGAAGCAATGAATGCACAAGGAAAAATGATGAAGATCTTAATGTTTCATACATCAAAACACTACAAGAAAAGTCATTTTTAGTGGAAAAATATTGTGTCACAAAAATTAATTTCTTCATTGCAAAAAGCATTCAGTGGCGCAAAAAATTTCATCACCTATAGCGAGTCGTTGAAAGTGTTCTATGACGTCCTTAAGAAATCGTCACCGAATTTTTTTAATTAGCGACATAGGTATTTTTTCCACCAAAGCTATCTTTTCGTGAGCAAATAAAATTGACACTATTCACTAATTTTGTGATAAAGAGTTTTGTCACTCTAGGTATTACTGGTGAGGAAAATATTTTATCACTTAAAATTGCTTTAGCCGTGAGATTTGTTCGTCTCGAAATAAACTTATCGTGAAGAAACAAATTCTTCAGATAAAATAGTTTCAGACGCGAAATTTTTTCGTCTCAAAATATACTTCTAGTGAAGAAGCAACATCATCACATAAATGGTTTTAGTGGCGAAATTTGGTCGTCTCAAAATACATTTATAGTGAAGCAACAAATTTGTCACCTAAATAGTTTTAGCCGCGAAATTTTTTTATCTCTGAAAAATTAATGATTTAGCAATGGAATAAATTTTGTCTCAAAATAAAAAATCAATGGCAAAATTTAGCCATCTCTAAAAACAAGTATAATGACCAATTAGGATTGTCTCTATATGGTCATTTCAATAACGAATCTCATCGTCTCCAAAAAAATAATTTCAGACAAAGTCATTCGTCTCTAAAAATTAATAGAGACATAACACTTCCCTCACCATAACTATTTTCTCATCGTACCAAACTCGTCACCCTTTTTTCTTTTGTGACTAACCTAGATATAATATTATACAAAAAAAAATATAAATAAATAATATAAGTAGAATAAAAAGTAATTACCCATTGAAATAAATTGTTAATACAAAATCCAAACTAGAAAAAATCTGATAAATAAACTCTACCAATAAATAAACATCACTACTAGAAAAGAAAAACAAAATACTAAAGACCAAATTATTTATGTGACTACATTCAACTTTCAGTTCCATTAGCTGTAATGTTGTTTAGCCCGAGAGAGCGTATCATCATATCCTTCATGTTTCTTATGACCTTTTCACTTTCTTCTTTCATCTTTTTGATAACCTCATTCTGGGCGCGTATTTGCTCTTCCTGAGCTTGAATTCTATCATCCTGCGCTTGAAGCATTTCCTGAATTCCTTCATTGTTAGCAACAGTGGTCGCAGAATGGCGTCGTCTTTGCTTTTTCTTTAAAACCTGAGCACATACTTTTTCCTCAGTGGGTGGTGTAGCTCCTGCTTCGCTGCGTTGCTGCATTAGCTCATTCATCGTTGCTGTAGTTGCAGGAAATCCCACAATACACCCCTCACTAGAATTAATACAACTAATTCATTTGAAGAAGAATAACTATGAATGTTTATTGATCATTTTCTTGAAATGTTTACAAAAGAAGTTAGAATAGAACTTAAAGAAATTACAATCACTCAAAGTTTTTCTCTCCTAATGACTTGCCTCCCAATTCAAAAAGAACCCTTCTCAACAGACTTACTCAGCCCTTTATATAGGGTTATACATAGTGGGTGACAGCTAAGCTGTCCTTTATTTTCGGGAATGTCATGCGAAGTATCGCAACTGTATATGTATTAGATCTCGCGACACTCTTGTATTTCGCTAAGTTTTCACTCCTTCCTCATGTTCTGGCTGTCGTCATTCATTGTGTCATTTATTTTACTTCCCTGCGACTCCCTCGCAATGTCATCATTCATTAATCTCGTGAAGTATTGATGTCGCGATATTCTGATCCTACATCTTGCCTTTTCTCATGTCTTCTCTGCGAAGAAGAAAATGTCATGAGAATCTATATTTTGAAATGCCGCAATCGTTTGTTTTCCATCAAAATTTTTTGCCGACAAGATCCCGTGAATTTAGGAATGACCGTTTACACGTATCTAAAATTGCCCTTTTTACCGGCATATTTAATGTTATCCGGTCATTCTTTTCTCATCTATTTAAAGAAGAGTTCCTTATGAAAATTTTTCTTTTCTCTTAGTTCATCTTCTTTATCGTCTGCATCTTTTTTCTGCCGCTTTTTCTTCATCGTCTTCTTCATCGTCTTTCTGCTATTATTATTCTGCTACTGTTACTATGGCATCAAGGTTTGTTGATTTTGTTGAATTTGATATTTTTCGTGATTGATCGCTCTTGTTGAAGTTATTTTATTCTGATATTGTTCTCCTTTTAATGTTTCCCCTTCCATTCTTGTTTTAGCAAGAATAAGTCCAGTACTAAGTTCACCGTGATGAACCCTAATGTCTCCTTGGGCTCGCAACCGGAATACACTTCACATCCGGAATCCACTTCGCAACCGAAATCCACTGCCTCTAAGAGAAAGTCTGCGAATGACAATGTATTTAAGAAACATTTACTCTTTTAATAACAATATTATTGCCTTTGTTTCTTATTTATCTTGTAATTCGCAGGATGACAGAAATGTCGATAAGACCCCCAAGAAATCTCGTCATTCTAAACCTGTTACCCCTGGTGTTTCCTTTCCCCCATTCAAACTTTCCACTCCTACTGCGAAATTATCGCAAGATAATCCTACTTCTTCTTCCAGCGAAAACATCGTTGATGATAACATTCCTATGTCTGAACTTCTTATAAACCAAATTCCTCATAACAGTCCCACTACGAATGAGCCTGTTTCTTCTTCCATAATCAATGCCTCTACTATTTCTCCAATCGTTAATCCTTTAGAAATTTCCTCTCTTCATGATATTGAAGGGCGAAAAAATGACTCCACTCTTCCTTCCACTGCTGCCATTATTTCTTTATCTGAGCAAATCCCTCTTACTCAAGAAAACTTGGAAGGAATAGATGTGGCCTTCAAAGTTCTATCAGACATTGTGAACGATGTCAAGAAGACTTCTGTTGATCATATCAGATCTAATGTCTGCAAGGTTTTGAATAAACACCTTGGTCCTGACAGAATCTCGCAAACATCTTTAGAGCAGGAAATTAACATTTTGAAGAATGATCTCCAAGCTATGACTGCGAAGTGTAATATTCTCCAACTTGAGAATCAAAAACTTCAAAATGTCTCGCTAGATCCTGATAATCTTTGCAAGAAGAATGAAGAACTAAAAGGTATACACTTGCCTCTGTATTGTCCATTTTTTTTTTTTTTAACTCAAGCCCTTGTTCGCCCGTCAAGCTTTAAACCAGAAACGAAAAATGGAGATATATCAGTTGGAATATACTGTTGAAGAAGTTCGAGTTGATAAAGATGCTTGGATGGAGCAATATAACCAATTAGATAATCTTCATACATATGATGTTGATCAAATAGATAATCTTTCTAAAGAAAATGCTGATTTAGCTCAGAAACAAGACTCATTAAGTAATGACTTATCTCGCCTCTCTTACTCTTTGACTAAAGCTAATTTGGAGTTGGAAACTTTATCAGATGAGAATGGAACTCTTTCTCAGGAAAAGCGAACTCTGTTAAACAAGGTAGCGATTTACTCGCAGCAGTATGATGTTTGTCAAAAATTGTGTAAAAAACAAGAAAAATCTCTTTGCACGTTCAGAAACCAACTTGAGGAAGTTACTGCCGAGAAGGATAAACTTATTCAGGGTAGAATAACCTTGAGTGTAAAGGCAAACCAATTCAAGGATCAATGTTCCAAGTTTGAAAAGTCTAATTCTTCCATTGCGAACGAAAATGCCATACTTATTTCCAACGAAAAAAGCTTGCGATCTCGACTGAAAGGTTTAGTTGGAGATAATTTTGACGATGCCATGGATCATTTGGAGAGTAGTTGTTCGGCTTTAATTCATCATCTTACCTCGCAAAAGGAAGGTAGTCATATTATTTGACTACCTTAATTCATTTATTGATGATTTTCTAATATTTTCCCTGAGAATTCCAAAAATCTGAATAATTTTCTATGTCCTTTTGTTTTGCAGACTCTGAGAAAAATCTTCGCTCTACTATTGCTACCCTCAAATCTGATTATTCGAAAATTCGCAAAGAAAATGGAGTGCTCGCTGCTTCCCTTGCTCGTTCTCGCGATCGTGCAGAAAGAAGATTTGATTATATGTCTGACTGTAAAGACATAGAAAGTAAAAATCATCAGAAAGCACTCCTTCGTCAGTTTCATCTCAAAGCCAAAGTCCTTGTGAATGATGTTTTATTATCTAAATCTCTTGATCCTGTTCGTGTCGATCCTTTGGAAGTAAGCGATGATGAAGTTCCTAACCCTCCTGACAGCGATTTCGATTATAATAGTGGCGAAAAACTCGCAAATGAAGGGTCAGTCTCTCCTAATAAAACTGCCAACGATGATTTGAATGATGGAGGATCTGGTAGGAACATAATGACCGATGAAAATATAGAGAAAGTTGCTGAAGAAAACCCAGTAATTCCTTCTAGTTAAAAAATTGACATTTGAGAATTGACTTTCTCCTATAATTTTTCTTTTCGTATTGTAACTTCTTTATGTACTTTAATCATCTTTAGGTATTTTTCTCTTTCCTGCAATGAGTTGATATTAAATAATTTGATATTTTGTTTTCCATCATCTTTATGAGGAATTTAATCGTTGCGACAAGATCGCAGGACATCTTTACATATTTAAGTAATGACCCATTGATCTTGCCTTATCATTGTTTGTGTGGTCTTATTTTGCCTTCCTAGGTAAAGGTCTTATTTCGCCACCCCTCGTTGCGACAAGATCGCAGGACGTCTTTACACTTTAATATAATGACCCATTGATCTTGTCTTATCATGTCTCAAGTATTTTTGCCTCTGCAGGATATTTTACTTGCGACAATATGACGAGCCTAAATATTCTTGCGAACGTAAAGCCCCATGACATTGCCGTCTTTGCGACGAAATCGCAGGACGTCTTTACATTTTCATGTAAAAACCCATTGATCTCGTCTTATCCTCGCTTACGTATTATTGCCTCCTCAGGATCATCGCACAAATATGACAAGCCTAAATTTCCTTGCGAAAATAAAGTCTCATGACATTTGCGTCTTTTGATACTTATCAGCTCCCTAATGGAGGGTGCCGCCCTTATCTTCTCCCTGGTTGCCCCTTCAAGGAGGCGTACATCGGCCATACAAGACTAGATCCTCCCATCCGGTCTTAACAACAACCCGCTTGTTTTCGCACCTCTTATCCCTTATACCTATAGGGCTTATGGTTACGAGGGTGCACCCTAAGTGGAGTTTTCTTGGTAGAGTGCGGATATGCCAAGACTTGCCAAGAATGGCCGAGACACTTCAAATGCCCAGGCACTCTTGGCTCAACCGTGTACCTCGGCGCCTTGAGCATACACCGACTCATTGGAAGAGACCCTCGGGCATCCAACCGGTATAACCTTATATATATAGTTGGAAATCCAAGGTATCTCTCCCGGATAAGCTTTCATGGGCCCCAAATCTCCATGACTCAGGTTCCAGGAGCGGTGTAACCTTTTCTCTGAGCCATGTCAAGAGATACCCCCTTATATGACGCACTTTAGGTCTTACATATGCCTCTTGCGAAATATCATTCGCGAAGGTGTACGCCATAAAGGTTCGTCCCATTCACTCACTCTTTTACTTTTGCTAATTCATTCAATCATTCATTTTTGGTCATCCCTTGTTATTTTGCTTGCGAGATATTCGCACCCTGCATTTTATTGAATTTCGCAATCATCCTGTCGCAAAACATTTCATCTTGATTCATTCCATTTCATCCATCTTTTATGGGTAATATTTCTTTAGATATAACCTATTCCATGGCCTATTCAATCTTTGTCCTACATCTCTACCTTCAGGATCCATTAATTTATATGCCCCTGTACCAACTACTTCCTTGATGATATAAGGTCCATCCCATTTTCTCGCCAGCTTGCCACCACTTTCTCGCTGATATATTGGTGTTTCTCGCAACACCAAGTCACTGAGTTGAAACTCACGTATCTTGACACGTTTATTATATTCTCTAGCCAATCTTCGCTGACAATTCTCCATATGTTGTAATGCTCTTTCTCTTTTTTCTTCTAATTCATCTAATTTGATTAGAATGTTACCCGCACTAAGATTTTTCTCCCAAACCTCTTTCTTTGTTGTTGGGATCATAACTTCTGTTGGGAGTACAGCTTCAACTCCATATGTTAAACAAAAAGGCGACATCCCTGTAGCTTCTCTTCTGGTTATATTGTAAGCCCATACCGCATTATGCACTTGTTCGCACCATCCTTTATTGTGTCCTTCTAACTTCTTCTTCAATATGTCTGCAATTGTTTTGTTTGTTGCTTCTGCCTGACCATTAGCCTGCGGGTATAGAGGAGTTGATTTTCCACATCTTATCTGAAATGCATTAAGCAACAATTCTATATTTTTCCCTTCAAACTGTTTCCCATTGTCAGATACCAATTGTGCGGGAATCCCAAACCTGCATATAATATTCTCAAATATGAAAGTAAAGACATCTTTATCGCGAATGTGTTGTACCGCTTTCACCTCAGCCCATTTTGTGAAATAATCTGTTGCGACAATTAGATATCTCCTCTGTCCTGTTCCTGGTAAGAAGGGTCCCACAATGTCTAAGCCCCACTTTCCAAAAGGCCACACACTCGTTGAAGAATTTAATGGCGCTCCTGGTGCATGTATTTTCTTCCCATGTCTTTGGCAATCTTCGCAACGCCTTGATATATTTTTTGCGTCCTCATGCATATATGGCCAGTAATACCATTGCATTTTTGCCTTATGCGCTAAAGATCTTCCGCCACTATGATTACCAGCATCCCCACTATGCAACATCTTCAATATGGTTTCTCCCTCTTTTCTTGTTAAACATCTAAGTGAAGGTCCATCGAAAGATCGACGGTAAAGCACGCCATTTCTTAATTCATAATTTGTTGCTCGGCTTTTTAATTTGTGTGCGTCTAACTTGTCTCTTGGTGTGTCCCCTTTCATCAAATATGCGTGAAGTTCTGCTCTCCAATCTTCTTCGCGACCTTGTGCTTCATCTTCTATTAGCATTACATCTGTTTCCTGCGATTCCTCTTTGTTAATTGATGGTGCTAGAAGTGTTTGTATTTTTATGGTTCTCGCAGTCAGATCTGTCATCATACTAGATATAAAGGCAAAGGCGTCTGCGAGTCTATTATTTCTCCTTGATATATGTCTCCATTTTATTCTCGGTATCCGTATTGACAATTCTTCAACAAGTTTCTTGTACTTTTGCAAAGATGATTCATTTGTAGTGTATTCCTCTGTTATTTGGCGAATAGCCAATTGTGAATCACTTGTAAGCCTCACATTTTCCAATTTCATTTCTATTGCGAATTGCAAAGCATGTATTATAGCTTCATACTCCGTTTCATTATTGGTTGATTCAAATTCCAATCTGAAAGAAAAAGCTATTTTATTGCCTTCTGGCGAAATCATAACAATTCTAACTCCATTACCTTCTCCATTTGATGACCCATCTACTAATATTTCCCATCTATTTGGCTCAGTTAGCAAATCTTTTGGATTTCCATGTTCTTCTTCTACATCCATCATTTCTTCCACTGCTTCATCCTCTTCCAAAGGAAATTCTGCTAAAAAGTCTGCGACAACTTGTGATTTTGTTGAAGATAATATTTCATATTTGAGATTGCAATGGCTTATTTGAGCATTCCATCTCTCAACTCTTCCCGATCTTTTTGAATTTTTCAGTACCGATTCAATTGGTATTTTTGTTACTACCTTAACAGTATGCGCTTGAAAATATATGCGAAGCTTAAATGTTGCATATACTAGTGCCAAGATCAGTTTTTTAATTTTTGAGTAATTCCTTTCTGCGGCATTAAAAGTTTTACTGATGTAATAGATTGGTTTTTCTACCCCTGCGTCCATTCGCAGTAGTACTGCACTTAACGCATGCGAAGTTGTCGCAAGATAGATTAATAATTCTTCTCCCGGCTCTTGCTTTTGCATAATGGATATATCCATTAAATGTTCCTTTATTCCTTGTAAAGCTTTCTCACATTCATCTGTCCATCTAAACTTCGATCCTTTTTTAGGATGTTGAAAAAATGCTTACATTTATCAGATGACCGCGAGATGAATCTTTCTAGCGATGCTAATAGCCCATTTAACTTCTGAACATCTTTTACTGTCGCTGGTGTTGGCATATCGCGAACTGCTTTTACTTTCTCTGGGTCGACCTGTATTCCTTCTTTTGATACAATGTAACCTAAAAACTTTCCCGATGCAACTCCAAAGGTGCATTTTTCTGGATTTACTTTGATGTTGAAATATCTCATCTGTTCAAAGATTTCTTTCAGATCCTGTATGTGGTCTTCTGCTTTCTTACTTTTTATTAGCATATCATCTACATATACTTCTAGCGTTTTGTGTATCCACCTCGCGAACACCTTTTCTACCATTCTTTGGTATGTTGCTCCAGCATTTCGCAAACCAAATGGCATTTTTGTATAGCAGTATAATCCTCTTGGAGCGAAGAAAGCAGTATGCTCTTGATCTTCCTCAGTGAGAGGAATCTGATTGTAACCTTTATATCCATCAAGAGATGATATCCTTTCATTTCCTGCCGCTGATTCAACCAATTGCGGAGATCTGGTAACAGAAAGCTATCTTTAGGACAAGCTTTGTTTAGATCAGTGAAATCTATGCAAATTCTTATCCCTTTTTTCTTCTTTGGAACTATAACCATGTTTTCTATCAATTCGGGATATTTTGCTTGTATAATAATTCCTGCATCTAGCATCTTCTGCAGTTCTTCTTCTATTTGGGGATGATATGCTGTTGCGATTTTTCTAATTCTTTATTTGAATAGTTTTACATTTCTGTTAATTTCCAATTTATGGCAAGCCACAGACGGATCTATACCAGGCATTTCATCCATATCCCCTGCGAAGATATCTTTGTAATCTCGCAACAAATCAACAGTTCTTTTTTCTTCATCCGCTTCCATCTGAGTCCCAATTTTTAACATCTTGGGCTCTTCTTTAGTTCCAACATTCACTTGTTTTGTTTGTTCTGCTGCGATATAACTAGCCTTCGGTTCTCCCATAGGGGTTGGTCCTTTCATTTCCTTCGCAAGCTCATTCTCTTCTTCCGAGATTTCGCTAGGTATTCCCTTTCCTTCTTTTGCTCTTATCATGTAAATTCTAAATTCTTCTTCTTTTTTAATCGCTTTTGCCATTTTTCTGCGATATTTTCGCTTCTTCGCTTGTTCTTCATAATGTTTCACTTCAACTTGATAATATATTCTTATTTTATCAATATCCCCTCTAATTTCGCCAATTCCAGTTGGCGTAGGAAATTTGATGCATTGATGAAATGTTGACGCTATAGCCTTTATTTCATGTACCCATGGTCTTCCTAACAACATGTTGTATGGCGATTCCATATCTACTACACACAATGTCACCTGTGTTTCAATTTCTCCTAACAAAATCCGTACTTTTACCTCTCCTTTAGCTCTCGTTATGGATTTACCAAAACCATGGATATGATACATCAGGGAAACCATTTCTTCATCTTTATATCCTATTTTTTTGTAAGCAGGGTAAAACATGATGTTCACTAAACTTCCTGTATCGACCAAAGTTTTATTTACTGTCCATGTTTCCACTGCCTTTGCCGGTTCTCCTCCTTCTTTGCATGCATTTATCGTGATCACTAGTGGAGATGTGTGATTCAAACTTTCTTTAGGTATCTCTACTGCTGTGAATGTTATCTTCTGTTTTTCCCAATCTTTCAAAGGTAAGGTGTTCTCCATATTTGTAATCTTCTTTCCTTCAAAATCTCATTTATGTATTCTTCCTTTGATGTTTTCATGAAATTCATTAATCATTGCCTTTGTACTCGAATTGTATTCTGTATCTTCATTACATTTTTTGTTCTTTAATTTTTCTACTTCGTCCAATTTAACGTTTTTCTTCCTCATTTTCTTGATTCGAATGATTTTAACTACAATCGTTTATTTTCAATCTTCTGCCGCTCGTCCCTGTTTCTAGCGCCAATATGTAGTTGCAGGAAATCCCACAATACACCCCTCACTAGAATTAATACAACTAATTCATTTGAAAAAGAATAACTATGAATATTTATTGATCATTTTCTTGAAATGTTTACAAAAGAAGTTAGAATAGAACTTAAAGAAATTACAATCACTCAAAGTTTTTCTCTCCTAATGACTTGCCTCCCAATTCAAAAAGAACCCCTTCTCAACAGACTTACTCAGCCCTTTATATAGGGTTATACATAGTGGGTGATAGCTAAGCTGTCATTTATTTTCGGGAATGTCCTGCGAAGTATCGCAACTGTATATGTATTAGATATCGCGACACTCCTGTATTTTGCTAAGTTTTCACTCCTTCTTCATGTTCTGGTTGTCGTCATTCATTGCGTCATTTATTTTACTTCCCTGCGACTCCCTCATAATGTCATCATTCATTAATCTCGTGAAGTATTGATGTCGCGATATTCTGATCCTACAGTTGCCTATATAGAGATACATAATAGAAAGAATAATTAGCAAATGCACCAGAATGTCAAACCAGTAGGTTAGTGATATAAAATTGTTTAAGTAAGAGATTACAAAAACTTATTGGGCGTAGTGTGTTTCTGAATCCTATAGGTTTAGACATACAACACAAACTGTAACACTAATACTGTCTATACTCACCCATTTACAAACAAGCTGATGCTCACTAAAAATAAATATAGCGTCAAAATTTAGTTTCGCCACTATAAAATTAGTTAGTGACAAATTAATTTTGTTAGTATAAACTTTTCTTTTGTAACGAAATTTATAGATTATCATCAAAAAGATTTTATGTCAATTTTTTAGCATCATCACAATAGCATTGAATGGTGACAAACATATATAATCACTAAAAATTCATTAGTGACTAGACATTAATTATTTCGTCTCAAAATAAGGTCACTAAAAACTTATGAGTGACGAAACCCGAGTCTCGTTGCTGAAAACTGAACAACAGTGACAAAAATTATTTTGGTCACAATAACTAAGCTTCAGCGATGAAACATTCTTCGCCGCAAAAACAATCGTCACCTAACCCATGTTTTCTTGTAGTGAAAAGAAAAAAAAAAAACAACAACAAAAACACATGGGTATGCATATTCCATATTACTTATACATCTATTTTGTTTTTGATTTGTACTGAAATTTTTATGTTGGTCTTTAATAATGGCATTTTTGATTAGGTATTTTTAACATCATCCAAGTAATTTTGATTAGAAGATAAAAAAACATTGAAGTATTTAATATTTCTTTACCCTATCAAGTGCACTCTACATAAATCTTCTTTTATAAAGAAGTCTCTTATGGCTAAGGCCCATGTTAGAAGCAATTCTCCAACTGAAAGGAAGGAATCCAATACAAATAGCTAGTCTCCTGAATCTTAACAAGCATCTTAGTCTATGGTATCAAAAGACAATTCTGAACTCCAAATGGTATGTTCTTTCCAAAGTATTTAAATATGTAGTTGAAAATGCGGGGTATAACAACCTCGTCCAATGTTTCGATTAGCAATCTGTATGGACTAACTCTAATATACTTTTAAGAGAATCAACTAGACAGTCAGACTCAATCTTAATAAAAAGTATATCAAGGAGTTAATATCTCTATCTCTCGATTTGATCTATAGTAAAACAAATAGAAATCAATTTCCAATCAACAACCAAAGGTTGGATTTCACAATTGAGATATAAACTTGGATGGTACCAAATACCAATATCCAAGGATCAATCAATTTCCAATCAATAACCAAAGGTTGGATTTCACAATTGATCGATACAACGCACAACCTGTGATATTTCAATTATATAACAAATTATAATGCTGAATAAAAATAACACAGACACCAGAAGTTTTGTTAACGAGGAAACCACAAATGCAGAAAAACCCAGGGACCTAGTCCAGA
>JAJJWW010008293.1:0-115044 GCA_023531295.1 Papaver armeniacum | reverse complement strand
AACAGGTATGAATTGGAAAATACAGTGCAACTCAAACTAAATGATTTTTCCTCTAAATTAAACTTAAACTAGATAAGCTCTAAATACAGAGCAACATATGAATTAGAAAATAAAGCTCTAAATTAGTCTTGCATCATATGAATTGGAAAATACAGCGCAACTCAAACTAGATAAGCTCTAAATTAAACCTTTCTAAGCCCTCCACGTATATCAAACACTCAATCACAGCCGTCTATGCCATCATAATTAAACCCTAATCTGAATGGCCAGATTTCTATGCAATATAAGAAGAATAGTTGTCTTTCCCTCTGTGTTGAGAAACATAGAAACTAAAATCTAAGATTCAGCCGCTAACTACTGATCTATAGATCTGTATTCATCCTCATCTAATGGCATATCTACTATGACATTAGAAGACTCTACACAAGAATGTGCACAGCCTTACAATTCAAATGATGGTGGTACTGAGTAACTCACTCAGGGTGCTTTAAACCAAATTTAGCTTGTTTGAAACACTTGTGGTGGCATCTTTAAATAGCTGTCTTTGTTAGTTCTACTATGTAACTTTAATTTGAATTTTAGTTTATTTGTTTTATCTTTTCTCTCTCTCTTCTTTGAAAACTCAGAGAATGAAAGAAACTCAGATTTACTTTGATTAATGCAGAGATGTTGTTCAATGTTACTATGGTATCATTCGGGTGAAGAGATCTTCTCTTTTCTTTTCTTTTGATCCTGTTTTTCTGCTGCTTCTTCGTCTCTCTGTTCCGATCTTTGCTTTACGATTTTCGGATTTACAGATTTACTTGATATCATCTCTTCTTCAATCTGAGTTGTTCTTCAGGTATTGTGTTCCATTTTTTTTTTGTCAATCTTTGCTAAGTTTCTTCATCTATCTCTTAGTTCATTTTCTAGATCTGTCTTCAATTTGTTTTCATGGAACCTTTAAGAATTTCGTCTCTGCCTTTAAATACAATCTCTATTATCATTCCACTTAAACTCAAGAATGATAATTATCTTGTCCTGAAAGCCTTAATCACACCTTTATTTCGAAAATTTCAAGTTCAGAAGTATCTTGATGGATCATTTCCTTGTCCTATCAAATTCATATCCAGAGTTAATGAAAATCGCAATATTATCAATCCTCAATACATGTAATGGGAACAGGACGACTCTACAATTCTTTTATGGATTCAATCAACCATATTTGATTCTCGTTATTGGATATGTTGCCGGAGCCTCTACTTCTCATGAGTTAGAGCAACATTGAACGTCGCTTCTCCAAAGTATCTACGACTCATGCGATTCAACTTCGAACTCATCTTCAACCTATTAAACAAGGTACAAACTCAATCTCTACTTTGCTTGCTGACCTCAAGAAAATTGAAGATGAATTAGCTGCTGTTGGATCTCAAATTTCCAATACAGAAATGGTTGTTATCATCCTATCAGCTTTATCCAATGATTATGCTTCGTTTGCAACTTCAATTCGCATTCGTAATCCACTTGTTACCAAAGACCTGAGTTGCATAATCTACTTATTAGTGAGGAATTGGTAATCAATCAACGTATTGCATCTGACAAGATTGAAAATGAAGCCAAAGCATTTACAGCCATGAGATCTTCATCCTCTTCTTCAACTGGCTATTATCATGGTGGTAGAGGTTATAATCATCGTGGAGGACGTGGTGGTAGAAGTTTCTCAAATTTCTTTCCCAGGACCAACTACTATTCTCCTCCCCGCGTTACTTCACATGCCTCGATGATCTTCCTTGTCGATATGCATTCAACCAGGTCATAGTGCACTTGAATGTACTCACAGAATGAATTTCACTTATCAAGGTCGTGCACCACCAAAGAACATTAATGCCATGCTTGTTGCTGCCTCAATTCATGATGATGAATCTTACTGGTATGTTGATTCTGGAGCTAATAATCACATTACCTCTGATGGTACTTCACTGGCTCATTCTTCTCCTTATGATGGCTCTTAAGTTATTGCAACAAAGCAAGTGGACAAGGTATGACCATTACCTCTTCTCGCAACTCGCTTAAAACTCGTTTGATGATGGTATCAATGATTTATACCATCTCTCTTCTAGTTACTTTCTGATCTGGTATTCACCTTGTTTGTGGGAATTCTTGATTGAAAAAGGATCATTGGGGAACAAGATGTATTAACAACTCATTGATAGTGGTGGTTAGAAGTGGCGTTGTAAATGAAAGTGGGGGTGTTTACGGAAGCTTGGTGGACTCCCTCCGTCTTTCATATTATAGATCTCTTAATCCATGTCTATATTTTTATTATCTCCTTTATTTCTCCTCGCCTAGTTCGAATTTCAATTGAAAATCTTAAAGTGGTGTTGCACTCAAATTTACATCTTGTTGGGTCTTCTTTGTATGCATCTTTCAGTCACAAACCTTGCTTAAAATTTCCCTCTTTAATGGTATAAAGATCGGTTGCAATATGTGGTGATGGTTGAAGTTAGTGGCACAAATGACGGTAATCGATAGAGGTATTCAAGCTTCACTTCAAAAAGGGCAAGTGCGATTGTTTTGGTTCTCGATCTTGAAAGATTAAGCTCTTTTGACCTTAGTTGGGAACGCGGCGGCGCAACTTTTTTCAGCAGGATTATGCAGCGGCAATGCTCATAGTGGTCGTTTCCAGGGTTCGTGAGAATTTGGCTTTTGGCATGGGCTCAGCTTTCGGGTTCAGGTAGGGTTAATATATGAATATGTGTTGGATTAAGTAATTAACTAAGAACCATTTTTCTGGGGACCGGCCTTTTTTTTGGGACCATTCTTTTATTTTGGGTAAGATATTAGAAGTAAATCTAGGTCACCCCTTATCTAGATATTTATGATAATACCTAAATTACCTTCTGATTATTTTTGGTTAATGATTAGTTAGTGTTAATAATAGTTAGTCTGATTAGTGAAATGATTTTGAATAAAGATTTGAGATTAAAAAAAGAATAATTAATTGGGGGATATGGGAATTAATCGGGGGATATGAATTACTTCCCCCAACCCATGATCTCGGCTAAGGGGTGACCATTGGTTATGAAAATACTAAAATACCCTTCCCACAAAATAAAAATCAAAAACTTAAAATCAAAAAACAAAATCATATCCCCCATTTCCATCTCCACTTCTTATTAATCTTATTTAGTGGTAGAGCTTTGAAACCCAAATATTTCCCATTCCCTTTCAAATTCTAAACTCTCCCCACTTTATATCAAATTCTCTTGGCCTTACAAATCAAATTAAGCGATGAAAATGGGTGAATAAATTGATTGATTTTCTACATCCGTTAATTTAGAAGGCACAATTGGGGATACCAAATTAAAAATACCCCCTTAGCCAAATAAACCAAATAAAATAGGGATTTTAAAAATAGGTGAAAAGTACCAAGTGCCATTGAAATAAGCTCGAACAGAACTTGCTCAAAAGTTAGACGATCAACAAAAAGGAACCAGGCCTATTCTTATACATATGGAGTCAGATGGGACTAGTACTAATCATCACGAGAAAAAGAAGAAAAAACACTTCACAAGAATTTCAAAACCGATTCTCGTAATTAACTAAGAACAAATTAGGAAATGAAGACAAGAATCATCGAAGAATCATGGGTTTCAATTACATACATCATTTACTAAAAATCTCTTCAAGACTTGGTAGAAGAACTAAGGTGGGTTGGCAAAAATTAAGTATTTTGAGCATCTGGGTATACATAACGGCAAGATTAGAACAAAATCCATACAAGTTAATGAAGATGGTAAGAGTTTAAAGAATCTAATTAGACCTCGATGTGAATTTCACCTACAAGAAAAGAACAAAAACAAAAAAATAGGGATTAATTGAAAAATTACCCTTCTTCGATTGCATCTTCGATCGAATGAAAAAAAAACCTACAAAACAAAAATTAAAAACATCAAAACTCAAATTAAGGAAACCCCGAATTGAAACTTTAGGGAGATGTGAAAAATTGACTGCTATGAGATTGAGAGTGACGAAAACAAAACCCAAAATTAGTCAGAGTGTTTTGTAGATCTCTAGACAAAAGATGGAATAGACCAAACATGAGATGTGAAAAATTGACCTGCTCTGTGCAGATTCGAGAGAACGAGTTTTTCTTTAATTTCGAGCAGAAGATGGATTTTTTTTACCAACCACAACCGGAGGGAGAGTATTTGGGTACCCAGGTGTTGATGGTGGTTTTTTAACAAGGGGTAAAATCGAAAAACCCCATGACCTAGTGTTACCCGCAACACATTAACTAAGAGCATTTAACCCAGGTGTAAATAGTTAATAGGGGTATTTTTTCAAAATACCAGATTAGGGTTTTCGACACAGAACCCTAATTCCAAAAACCAAGCCGCACTCTGCGCACCATGGCAACCATGCCAAACCAAGCCGCACTCTGCGCACCATGGCAACCATGCCAAACCAAGCCGCACTCTGCGCACCATGGCCACCATGCCAAACCAAGCCGCACTCTGCGCACCATGGCAACCATGCCAAACCAAGCCGCACTCTGCGCACCATGGCAACCATGCCAAACCAAGCCGCACTCTGCGCACCATGGCAACCATGCCAAACCAAGCCGCACTCTGCGCACCATGGCAACAATGCCAAGCCAAAGCCGCATATTGCACACCATGGGCAACAACGCTAAAAACCAAACTACATATCACATTCATTGGCAACCATGCCAAACTAAGCCGCTATGCCATTGGCACATGCCAAATATAGCGCCCTAGGCTTGCAAAACGTGCAACTAGGTCAACATGGCCGTACATGCCAATGGCACATGCCAACATGCTCGCTAGCGGCTTTTTCTACCAAAGCCATGGCCCTAACGGACCCGCATGCTATTGGCACATGCCAACATGCTCACTAGCGGCTTTTTCTACCAAAGCCACGGCCCTAACGGCCCCGCATGCTATTGGCACATGCCAACATGCTCGCTAGCGGATTTTTCTACCAAAGCCACGGCCCTAACGGCCCCGCATGCTATTGGCACATGCCAACATGCTCGCTAGCGGCTTTTTCTACCAAATCCATGGCCCTAACGGCCCCGCATGCTATTGGCACATGCCAACATGCTCGCTAGCTAGTTTCCCTATCAAAATCATGGCCCTAACGGCCACGCATGCCATTGGCACATGCCAACATGCTCGCTAGCTAGTTTCCCTATCAAGGTCACGGCCCTAATGGCCACGCATGCCATTGGCACATGCCAACATGCTCGCTAGCTAGTTTCCCTATCAAAATCACGGCCCTAACGGCCACGCATGCCATTGGCAGATGCCAACATGCTCGCTAGCTAGTTTCCCTATCAAGGTCACGACCCTAATGGCCACGCATGCCATTGTCACATGCCAAACATGCTCGCTAGCTAGTTTCCCTATAAAAATCACGGCCCTAACGGCCACGCATGCCATTGGCACATGCCAACATGCTCGCTAGCTAGTTTCCCTATCAAGGTCACGGCCCTAATGGCCACGCATGCCATTGGCACATGCCAAACACACATGCTGGTAGCCTAACTTGCAAACCGTGCAACCTACCACCAAGGCATTCCGCACATGTCATTGGCACATGCCACGCACGCCACTAACATTGCCACTTGCACTCAAAGTGCAACCAACACTCGAGATATCAACATAAACTGGGGGATGCTTTCCAGGGTTTTGGTTTGGCGGTCACAGCTTTGCAACAGACACTACGCTCACATTAAGAAAGCGTGAAAAGGAATAAAGCGGTCAAATAAAAGAGGAAATAATGGTGAAAACGTTTTCACCCATTAACACCATACGGTTACCACCTCCTCCCATTATTTCATCCTTTACTCTCTTCCTTCATGAGGCCAGGGTACGTTTCAATCTCGACTTGTATACATAGGTCTTACCTATTTCCACCAGACAACAAGTCTCGGTCAGGGGAAAAATACTATACTCTATGAAAGGCAACTTTGCAAGCTCTTCTAAAAAGTGTCCACCTCTTGCAATATTCCTAAGCTTTCACTTTCTGATACAACACCTTTCTTTGCTTCCCTTCCCAAATCAACCCTTCTCCTCCACTTTGTGACCGAAGCAAGTCTGGAACGGCCATTCCTTGGTTTAGGCCGGACTTGTACAGATTGATCTCTCGAATCTATAAAGTGCTCACGTGCAGCACATTTGTTTAGGGTTTGAACCAGTTTCTCACTCAATTTACCGAAATCGACAGAAACGATTTTCACCTATAAACAATTGGCGACCACAGCGGGAGGATTGATCTATCGGCTACAATGTCAGACTGTCGATCTCGTTCTTCGACCCAGATGTCAAGATGGTGGAGGAAGGCGACTCAATCCGACTCAACTACCAGACAACCCGGTTATCAATTGTTAAAACTACACCGTAAAAACTGGGACTCACCAAGACGCTATCAGCAGTTGGGGACTTACTGAAGATGCTATTACTCAATCCTGGGGACTCGACGAAGATGCTACTAGCGATTGGAGACTTGCTGGCGATGCTACCAACAAAACCTCCAGCAAAACTGCCTTTTACATAGAGAGGGTGTGTTCGCAAAACCTATGAAGTGAGTAAATTCAGACTGGGAAAGATATACAATCTATTTTTAAGTTCTTAGTAAAACCGTCATACTACTGAGTCTTGTGCCTGTTGCTAGCACACACTTTCATAAAAGCAATATTCCTTGCCCAAAACATAATCAGAGTTATATCATCAAAACCATTCATCCCAGAAATAATCCAATACCCTAAAAAGCTACCAGCTATCTATCAAAGGTCGAGCTTTGAACCAGACATCCAATATGTCTTTTAAAAAAAAAAAAAAAAACCTAAATGAAAGTTTAACAAAGAAACATTCAAGGAAAATCATCCAACAGAAGTCTGCTTTTCTTGGAGAAAGTCAACTTTGCATCTTCAAGAGCTGCTCTCTTCATAGTCAACATCTTGGAAAGCTTTTCGAGTTCCACCTCCTGTCGTGCAATCTCCTCGGCGAAAGGCTTTCGATTGCTACATCTTTTAACTTTTGGATCTCAAAGAAGGCCTTCGACGAACCACGAAGTGTTGAACTCCTTTGCCACGCACACGTCGCGATGGTGCTCCCAGTCGGCAATAACGTCTTCAGAAACGGTGTGACCAATCACCTCACGCATATCCTCGATGGAAGATAAAGCCTCTTCCACACGCTTAACCAGTGCAAATCGACTAGTGACTTTCTTGGTCGTGGCCATATGTCCGTGCTTCTCCCAGATTCTGGTGTACAACGCCTCATGCTTAGCCGGCACGCTAAAACCGCCAACCAGCACATGACCGGGATAGGGAACCAGGTACGGATCAAAAATGGCGCCTGCACTCGGCCTCACGACTCGCAGAGATCTTCTTCCATTCTACGACAAAGAACCATCGTAGAATCATCCGCCCGCTTGAACCACGTCTCGTGCTCGCAATTGGCTAACGCCCATCTCCAAGTCACCAGCGGTGGTCACCAAAGGCAAGTTTTCATGTGACTCTAGCCCGGAATCATCCTCCGAACCGGATTCCTCCTGCGAACTTGAGTCAGACATTTTTTCAAAAGAAGAAACAGAAGAAGAAAGAAAAGAAACTCGAAACTCACCGAACCACTTCTCGAAAAAGAGCCAAGTCTTTGCCCGAGGAATCACTCTCGCTTGTCGAACCTTCTTATTTCTCCCGACTCATCATCGCTATGAGAAGGCTCGGTCTTCTGGAGTTCTTTGAAGAAATTGCCGTCTCCCCGGCAACGTGCAAGGGCAAATAAAGCATTAACACTACCGAAGCCCTGAAGGAAACAAGACACATATTTTCAGCCGAAATTCGCGTATTTTGAGACAAATCGATGAAGAGGCGACACATACCTGGTTATTGGAAGAACTGAAAGACACAAGAGCCGTGGGAGGATCTTTTGAAACCGTCCGGAACCCGCCAGCACGATTCTTCGTTCTTCGTTACTTGGCCTGGGGACTTTCCGAGTTGCTAGGCAACTTTCGCTTAGGATCTCTCAACATTGGATACTTTTTCAAAACTGCTGGGGAAGGTTTACAACGAACGTTCTCCACTACGTTATTCACAAAGTCTCGGATCATATTAAACTCGTCACACCAGAACTCATTATATCCGGAGGTCGTCGAAGTTACTCTTCCCATTTGAAAGAAGGGAAGGCGGATACCCGGCTCAAGGGCACTGGCGTTAAGAGCGACACGCAATGAATCCTTAGGGATCACCGGCTGGTAAACAAGAGGCACCCCTTGATCGAAACCCATGTGACGAGCAGCACGGTCAATATTGTAAGCAGCTATCTGGAAAGACCCCATGAAGAAAGACGGCATATAACCGGACATGCAGCTTTGAATGAACAAGTTTTCACTAACGCTCAAATGGCCATCAGAAGACAAAGACATGATCGGAGCAGAAGCAAAGGTGTCAATTTGAGTCACTGACCTATGGACCGGTTTCCATGGGCGAAAATTGATTTCATGCGACTTATCGAGAAGACTGACCAAGCTCATGCCAACTCTTGGACGCCTGTTCACCCATCGAAGAATTCGGGAGCCTCCCCAACTCACGGGAAGCTAAGGCAACGGTTTCGAAGCATACTTCTCAAAGTGCTCCCATAGCCAGACTTGCAGAAAAGCAACCTGCACATATGAATCCACTTTCATGAAACCATTCGAAACTTGCATGTTCGCAACTAGATGATCCAGATGCACATACAGGGAACCAAGGAACAGCTTGCCAATGGGAAGAACTTCGCCTTTTGCCAACTTTACAGCAATCGCTAGCAACTCTGGTCTTATTCCTTTCTTGCCAGAACCGTCATCAAAAATGTCTCTAAACAACCAGAGAGCCAAAAATGCTGCGACATGAAGATCACTGCTTTTCTGTTCAGGCTCCAACTCGTCCGGAAACCATTGAGATATCCACCAACTGTAAGGGAACCTTTCATCCTCTTTCCGGACAGAGTCCTTCGACTTCGCAATGGAGTCTTTTCGAGAAAATTCCCCCAACTTAGCGGCAAGGTCATCCCGCATCTTCACCTCACTTTCAGATAATTGGATTTTAAGATTCCTAGTTACCGGAAGATTCAGCAAGAGAGCCACACTCTCCAAGGAGAAAGTTATCTCACCCCATCTACATATGATCGTATGGGTGTCCGAACACCATCCGGAGATGAAAGCAACCAAGCCTCGGGATATCCTTCCTAACTGAGATTAATCAAGCCCCGACAAAGATCAATGACCTGCGCTCGAGTCAAGTTGGTATTTATGCGCTCCTTGCTCACCATGAACTCAACCCATCTATCAAAAGAACGCAATGGGCTTTGACACATCCTGAAATCAATGTTGGAAGAAGAATATACCCCTTTATGAAGACAGAACCGTATGGTGCTCTCTGGGAGAACCAAATGTGTCTTCTTTTCATCTTCATCGCCGGTTAACAAAATTGGCACGAAACCTGGGTGATTCTTCCGAGCAGGGGCGAGGGCTCTAGCGAAGAATTCATCACCTGTGTTCGGTTTGGAATTATGAGCATCCTTTGACGAAGTGAAATTTGATTCAGGTAACATCTTATCAGATTCTTTTATAATAATTTGGTAATAAGATATCTGCGGAAAACAAACAGAGAAAGACGAAGTTATCTCCCTGACATATAATCGCACCCAACAAAAAAAAAGGAGGGCGTATTTTTTCCGGGTTCAAGACTATATACGCAGTATTTTATTCGGGTTCAAGACTATATACGCAGTATTTTATTCGGGTTCAAGACTATATACGCAGTATTTTCTTCGGGTTCAAAATTATATATGGAGCATTTTTCTACTGGTTCAAAACTGCACGCGCGGTATTTCTTTCAGGAACCGAAAAATCATATATACAATACTTTCTGCGGGTTCGAAGTCATATGAAGCCTATACACATTATTCTTCTTCGGGATTCATACAGTGGTCTCTACGGGTTCAAAATACACATGCAGTATTTCATACGGGCTCAAATACGCCTACAGTATCGTTCTTCGGGTTCAGAATTATATACGAGGCACTCTCTACGGGTTCAAAATACACATGCAGTATTTCATACGGGCTCAAATACGCCTACAATATCGTTCTTCGGGTTCAGAATTATATACGAGGCACTCTCTACGGGTTCAAAATACATATGCAAAGATTTCACACGGCTCAAATACGCCTACAGTATCATCTTTCGGTTCGTAATTATATACGGAGCATTCTCTACGGGTTCAAAATACACACGCAGTATTTTCTTCAGGATTCAAATACTTCTTTCAGGACCGAAAATTCATATATGCAATATTTCCTACGGGTTCAAATAATATATGCAATATTTCCCTTGGTTGCATACATACAATATTTTCTACAAGAGGCACGCCAAGAAATCATGTGCAAGGATTGTGAAAGCGCCTACTCTTAGGGTTTACACCTACGTGAAAAAGGGGAAAAGAAAAGTACTGGAAGACATACCTGGAAGCCGGTTTCTCTTTGCCGCTAGTATAAAAAGATGAAAGAACAAAGTGCAAGGGATTTTATATATATGGGTGTGAAGTTTCTGAAGGACTTCCCTTTGCAAAAAATCGTGCGTGTAAAGAACGGGCCGACAAGGGTGCCCGACTTCCCCATGACCGCCCAAGTCGCACCTGCAAGCACGCGTATCTTCCACATCGCGCAGGCCCCACCAGCTTGCACGCTCAGTTTCCCAAGACACCCCTGCAAGCACGCACATCTTCTATGCGCCGGTCCCACCAGCTTGCACGCTCAGTTTCCCGAGACACCCCTGCAAGCACGCACAACTTCCATGCGCCGGTCCCACCAGCTAGCACGCTCAGTTTCCCAACTCATTCCAACTTCCCAACGACGCCCGAGTTGCATCGGCCCCACCAATTGTGCCCGCCTCCCGATTTGTGCAAAACTACCAGAGGCAAGGATTCCAAATCCTATCTATAAAAGGTCAGACAAGCCTCCTCAATTCTCTTTTACGGTTTGTTTGTTGATAGTTTGCCACCATCTTATGCTTACCTCACAACAAAGCCCCTGCTCCGAGCTAAGCGTGGACTTAATGTTGATGGTGGTTTTTTAACAAGGGGTAAAATCAAAAAACCCCATGACCTAGTGTTACCCGCAACACATTAACTAAGAGCATTTAACCCAAAATAGTTAATAGGGGTATTTTTTCAAAATACCGATTAGGTTTTCGACCACGTAACCCTAATTCCAAAAACCAAGCCGCACTCGCGCACCATGGCAACCATGCCAAACCAAGCCGCACTCTGCGCACCATGGCAACCATGCCAAACCAAGCCGCACTCTGCGCACCATGACAACCATGCCAAACAAAGCCGCACTCGCGCACCATGGCAACCATGCCAAACCAAGCCGCACTCCGAGCACCATGGCAACCATGCCAAACCAAGCCGCACTCGCGCACCATGGAAACCATGCCAAACCAAGCCGCACTCGCGCACCATGGCAACCATGCCAAACCAAGCCGCACTCTGCGCACCATGTCAACCATGCCAAACCAAGCCGCACTCTGCGCACCATGGCAACAATGCCAAGCCAAAGCCGCATACTGCGCACCATGGGCAACAACGCTAAAAACCAAACTACATATCACATTCATTGGCAACCATGCCAAACTAAGCCGCTATGCCATTGGCACATGCCAAATATAGTGCCCTAGGCTTGCAAAACGTGCAACTAGGTCAACATGGCCGTATGTGACAATGGCACATGCCAACATGCTCGCTAGCGGCTTTTTCTACCAAAGCCATGGCCCTAACGGCCCCGCATGCTATTGGCACATGCCAACATGCTCACTAGCGGCTTTTTCTACCAAAGCCACGGCCCTAACGGCCCCGCATGCTATTGGCACATGCCAACATGCTCGCTAGCGGCTTTTTCTACCAAAGCCATGGCCCTAACGGCCCCGCATGCTATTGGCACATGCTCGCTAGCGGCTTTTTTCTACCAAAGCCACGGCCTTAACGGCCCCGCATGCTATTGGCACATGCCAACATGCTCGCTAGCGGCTTTTTCTACCAAATCCATGGCCCTAACGGCCCCGCATGCTATTGGCACATGCCAACATGCTCGCTAGCTAGTTTCCCTATCAAAATCACGGCCCTAACGGCCACGCATGCCATTGGCACATGCCAACATGCTCACTAGCTAGTTTCCCTATCAAGGTCACGGCCTTAATGGCCACGCATGCCATTGGCACATGCCAACATGCTCGCTAGCTAGTTTCCCTATCAAAATCACGGCCCTAACGGCCATGCATGCCATTGGCACATGCCAACATGCTCGCTAGCTAGTTTCCCTATCAAGGTCACGGCCCTAATGGCCACGCATGCCATTGGCACATGCCAAACATGCTCGCTAGCTAGTTTCCCTATCAAGGTCACGGCCTTAATGGCCACGCATGCCATTGGCACATGCCAACATGCTCGCTAGCTAGTTTCCCTATCAAAATCACGGCCCTAACGGCCACGCATGCCATTGGCACATGCCATTGGCACATGCCAACATGCTCGCTAGCTAGTTTCCCTATCAAGGTCATGGCCCTAATTGCCACGCATGCCATTGGCACATGCCAAACACACATGCTGGTAGCCTAACTTGCAAACCGTGCAACCTACCACCAAGGCATTCCACACATGCCATTCGCACATGCCACGCACGCCACTAGCATTGCCACTTGCACTCAAAGTGCAACCAACACTCGAGATATCAACACAAACTGGGGGATGCTTTCCAGGGTTTTTGTTTGGCGGTCACAGCTTGCAGCGTACACTACGCTCACATTAAGAAAGCGTGAAAAGGAATAAAGCGGTCAAATAAAAGAGGAAATAATGGTGAAAACGTTTTCACCCATTAACACCATACTGTTACCACCTCCTCCCATTATTTCACCCTTTACTCTCTTCCTTCATGAGGCCAGGGTACGTTTCAATCTCGACTTGTATAAATAGGTCTTACCTATTTCCACCAGACAACAAGTCTCGGTCAGGGGAAAACTACTACACTCTCAGAAAGGAAACTTTGCAAGCTCTTCTAAAAAGCGTCCACCTCTTGCAAGCTTCCTAAGCTTTCACTTTCTGATACAAGTCGAGACGCTACTCTCCTGCACTATTCTCGCCTCAACACCTTTCTTTGCTTCCCTCCCCAAATCAACCCTTCTCCTCCACTTTGTGACCGAAGCAAGTCTGGAACGACCATTCCTTGGTTTAGGCCGGACTTGTACAGATTGATCTCTCGAATCTATAAAGTGCTCACGTGCAGCATATTTGTTTAGGGTTTGAACCAGTTTCTCACTCAATTTACCGAAATCGACAGAAACGATTTTCACCTATAAACACCAGGTATGCTTCAAACTTAGATAATGTTGGTTGAATTGATCCAAAATTTCAAAAAAATGAAATTTTTTTAAGTAGATTTGGGCTTGTTCGGTTACCTTATGTGAAGAATAGGTAACCGAACACATCTGAAAGTGTAGTTCGGTTACTTTTTCCAAACACGCAGGTTACCGAACTCGCTCTTAATGGAGGTTTTTAGTCGTTCGGTTAACACGCAGGTTACCGAACTTTGTTTATAGGATTTACAGAGTAATGTTCGGTTTTCCCGCAATGTTGCCGAACTTTAGGATCTAGAAGTTCGGTTGGTTCGCAACCTATATGTAACCTAACTTCGCGTTGATTAATATTTTACCAAGTGTACAAAGTTCGGTTGTTACGCAAACTTCATACCAACCAATATCTAACCGAACTACATACAATTAGCGAAGAGTTCGGTTCGTCAAGGTTTTTTGTTAACAAACCGAACATAGTGGGACAAGTTCGGTTAAATTGAAACTCAACGTAGTGGGCAATTATGAGAAGTGAGACTCCAAATTGGCACTTAATGCACAATTGGTCATCCATGTTCCTCAAAGAAGATTTAATCACTTCATTTGATGTGAACGTACGACTTGAGAGAGAGGTGTGAATTTATCGGCCCACTAGACATACAAACCGAAAGAAGACTAGTCTTAATAATCTAAATACGGTTTTGTGTGACAACAGATTGAGATTATGCACTTGTAGAAAAGAACTATACTACTTATTACACTGGTGGCCATTCGCTTACTCGGATTAACCTATTCTTTGAAGTTTAAAGTCGCAATCCAAAGATCTCAAATATTTATTATTTCAATATGTAAACACGAAGGAATGGACCTTTTTCAAAATGAAATCATTCATAAAATAAAACTAATAACAACAGATTCATAACAGATCTTCCACAATTTCATTTTTTTAGGTAAGAAATTTTTATCATCATCTTCCATATTCGTAATGAATCCTGCTCTTCCGTTTCTTCTATCACCTTTGGGATACTTAGATCGAAAAAGCCGAAAGATTCAAACAAGGAAGCTCATATCGAAAATTTCAACCTTAAATGAAAAGGGCCAAAAACAATATATACCACCAATTCTTAGAGACAAAAGAGAGTGATCCAACGCCGTCCTTGTAAGAACACACTCGCGCCATTAAAGGGAATTTGTTCTCCCACTTACCACTAATAACAAATCTGTCCGGCCTGCATAGTATTGGATTAGTTTCCATATTTGACCAAGTAAACAACCCACCATTCAACGGCAAGTCGCAGCGCTCATGTCTTTGCAAGAAATAATGCAACCGACTCATGTCTTTGTAAATTGGCTGTGCTCGTGCTGGCACAAATGAATTTACACCTCTAGGAAGTTGCATCTTGTGGGCCATCCGGAAAGCACGGAACGAAAAGATTCTTCGTGCCAAGATTCTTGACACCACACAGGGAACCACATTTCAGTTCAACTTTACTCAACCAAATCAACACAAAACATTTAAAGCCCACCGGTTCTACGATAGATATGTTGTCTGTCAAAGATACAATCCGTGGGATCATACATATCGTCCGTTAGATTATGTGCCAATAATAAACCAATGATTAGAAATTAACCCTGAAGTATAAAATCTGAGATCTTGTACGCTTTATAAGAGCATCTCCAATGGAGTATGAGTATTTATCATATTTGGAGACCTAAAAAAAAGTATTTAACAACACTAGATTAGTGCCCGTGCTACGCACCGGGCATATTTCTCTTCTCATACTTTTATACTAAGATTTTGTTTACCAAAACTGACATGTAACCCGTGCTACGCACCATCCCATCGGGATGCATTCAACCTTGACTGCAGACTTCTTGATGTCATCTCTAAAAGGTGTCTTGGGCTTCGCCTCTCCCGTCGTGATGCATTAAACCTTGATTTGTTGTGATGTTATCTCTAGAAGGTATGGCGGGGCTTCACCCCTCCCGTCACGATGCATTAAACCTTGATTTGTTGTGGCGGGGTGTCGTCGCACTCCGTCGTGGTGCATTAAAATTTGATTCGGTATGGCAGGGCGAATTGCATCAAACCTTGATTTGGTGTGGTAAGACTTCGTCTAGTCCCGTCGCCATGCACTAAACCTTGATTATAGACTCTGTGATATCATCTCTAAATGCAAAACTACAGGATACCCATCATCAAACCAAGAAAATCTGCTTCAAAAAAATAAAATAAATAACAAACACCACCTTTTAAATATCAAATAGGAGAAGCAACAATTCTATCTTTACTTTTTTTTTTTGATCGGTCAAGAGGAGGATTCATTGAAAATAAGGTACTTAAGGGGGTACCTTAACCCAAAAAATACAACCGAAACAAAAAACGGAAACCGACATGGAAGGATTGTTTGTGTTCCTTTGTTGCAGGTGCAACTCTAATTAATCCAACGAATCATGACCAAAAATGATATATGACATCCCTTTTAATTAAGAGTTCATATTGTGATCGGAATCATGTATGGTTTTAGCCTACTCAAATAATACCATCTGTATGAGTTGAACCACACATCTACATGGTTGAAAACCATGTGCTCTTCCATTGCTAAGACATCAAGACTAAATATAGAAGAAAAAACATAAGATGAAAAATATTGAGGCTCTGCACCTGGAGATAATAATGACATAATAGAAAAACCCTGTTAGAACAACAAAAACAACATAATAACAAAATATCTGCATCATTGGACAGTAAATCTTAATTACCCTCCATAAAAATCATAGTCATCAATATAATCATAGCAGTATGGGATTGGTATGTCGTAGTGCAAATTGGCACACAGAATGTGGAGTTGTTGTCATTCCATGGAATGTTGGCACATGACATGCAGGTAGTGATGGCATTCCATGAAATGTTGGCACAACTCAAATTGCTTATTGCTAGCATTCAAGCCTTGAACTTGATTGCTCACTGCTGGCCTTTTAATACGAACTCACTTCTAGCCCCAAATGGTTTGAAGAAGCAAAGATTCTTATTGTCTCATATCTTTTTTAAGTACATAACCATAAACATATGCGTTTACGTTGCAGCGTCAGGATCCTCATAGCCATTCCTACTTTAGATGCAATTCTTATTGCAATATTCGCATACACCATGCCAGAGCTTACATCTTTCTCATCTACTACTTTTTTGGGGTAGTATAGAACATAGATAGGGAATGTACAATACCCGCCATCTAAGAATCATAACTACTACTGCCCAGGCATCCCCATTATCATAATTACTGAAGTGATTACTGAAATGATAATTTAAACAACTTTCAAGTAAGAACGAATCTGCGGTTCTACCGTTTAGCGGAATAAAATAAGCCATACGCCAACGGATTAAGATTACCTGAAATTCCCTATGCATTGACCCCTTGAGCAAGCGTCATTTTACATTTGCATCACCATTGCAGCATGTGTTGGCAACTGCATTTTTAAGGGGAGGCGCGACCGCGAGTTGAGTTTTTATGGAATTGGCTATAAAGAAACATGAACACTTCAAATATCGTAATTAATTAGCTTGCCAATGGTTAATCATTTATGGGAGGCGCAGGAGAATAGTTTCTTCTCTGCCTCTGCAAAAAAAAAAAAAAATACAAATAATTTTTCTCTTGGTAGGTATGGGAATGACTATAAAATAACATAACGTGGGATGTACAACACATGTTGTGTCGTATACACTACATCAAGTAGAGCATAAATTAGAGTGGGTGTTTAGGTGGAGTGACTAATTCCGCAGTGGTCTGTTCTACGCCTAACTAAGCATTTTTTCCGATAAGAACTTGGCATGTAAGAAAGTGTAAAATAGTCTTTAACTTTGTGGCGTGAATGCGTGGTACTACGCATCTTTGTGATGACGGCGGACTGTATATATCTAATGATTTGGGAATTTAAAGAATCAGAATCCTACTAAAACACATAATAATAAAATCGCCTAGGAGGATGTTGGAATATCTCCGCAATATTCAAATCCAACAGATGCCATTGATGTCTGATGATGAAGAGACTTGTTGTTTCGTGAAAAGAAACATGTTGGTGAAAAGATGTCTATTCCCAACATATGAGAAAACCCCTATAAATGGCATCTCCCATAACTCGTTGAAATCATATCGAAAAACCTTTTCTGTTTTCTCTTAAACAAAGCATCATCACAAATTTTGTTTACATGTGTTCTTGATTAGATCAAGGGGTACAAACCTTGAATTCAATTTCTGTTGTAGGGCTTTCATTGTATCCTGAAGGCATTATTTCACATACTTGTTGTAATCGCCAATTTATTGGGAGGGTAGAAATAATTGTCTAAAAGAAATCTTATGAGCCTTGAAAGTTTTTGAGTACAACAATCTTTTCCTGTGTTATTTCATCTTCTATTGCAACCCAGTTTTTCCAACAGTTTTAGACAATTAATTTCTGGCAATGGAGGGTAAATCTTCAACTTCGAATGCTACTGCAAAATCCCTGCAAGTGATTAACCAAATCCTAACTCGACTGGAACGTTTTGATGGTGAAAATGTTACTTATTGGCAAGAGACTGTGAAGTTTTTTTTGATCACCATCAAGTTGTGGTACATACTTGAAGATGGATTGGAGGAGATTCCTGCACCATCAGACAAAGATACTCCTGATTTGATTAACAAACGAAAGAAGCGTCAGGAAGATGATTTCATGTGTCGTGGTAATATTTTGAATGCCCTGGAAACTCCTATTTACAATGCATGTTGGAGTATTGCGACTGCAAAGGAATTATGGACTGTGCTTGACAACAAATACAAGATTTCTGAAGCAAGCTGCAAGAAATCCTGACTTGCAACTTCATGGATTTTAAGATGGTTGACAGTAAGTCAATCATTGCCCAGGTCAGTGAACTTTTACTCATTGTTAATCATCTTAAGGATGCTGGAATTGATCTTCCTTCTGCGTTTCTTGTCGGGGTTATTATTTCTCGTCTTCCTCCTTCTTGGAATGGTTATAAGAAGAAACTTAAGCATGTTGAGACTGACTATGATTTAGAGGCATTACAGCGTCATCTTCGAATAGAAGAGGACTCTCGTAAACGATAACTTAAGGATAGTCCACAGTCTGAAAACCATTCTAAGGTGAATAGTGTAGAAGAATCTAAGACACCGAATTCCTTGAAACATAAGAATGATACTCAGTTTAAGAAGCATCATCCCAACAAGAAGAGTAAGAAGAAGGGAAATTGCTACTTCTGTGACAAACCTGGCCATTTTTCTCGTGACTGTCGTCTCAAAAAGAAACAACAGCACAATCATAAAAAGGAGGCAAATATGGTCGATGACAAACTTGTGATCGTGGTGCAAGCCGCCAATGATGTTGCTAAAACTGGGGGTGGATGGTGGTACGACAATGGTGAAACCGTCCATATCTGTAAGGATAAAAATCTTTACAAGACATACGAACCGGTTAGTGGAGAAGGAAACGAAGTTGTCTCCGCAAACGGCCAACACAGCAAAGTCATTGGGAAAGGCACTATTGAACTCTCGTTTACTTCGGGAAAGACTGATACTCTTACTAATGTGTTACATGTCCCTGACATTATAAAGAACCTTGTTTCCGGCGACCTTGTTATGAACGCTGGATTCAAGACGACCTATGAGTCTAATAAGTTTGTATTGTCCAAAAGTGGTGTGTTTGTTGGACAAGGATATGCTTGTAATGGGATGATTAAGCTTAATTTAATAAATAATGGTTCTGCTTATATTGTTGACTCTGTTAATTTATGGCATGCTAGGTTTGGTCATGTGAATTATGGTTCTCTTAGAAACATGAAACGATTAGGTTTGATTTCTGATTGCAATTTTGATCATGCTTCTAAATGTGAAATATGTGTGCAAGCAAAGATAACTAGAATTTCCCATAAGTCTGTAGTACGAAATTCTTCCTTACTTGAATTAGTACACAGAGATGTTGGTGATTTGCATGGTTCTGCCACTCGTGGTGGAAATAAGTATTATGTTACTTTTATAGAGGATAGTACTAGATATGCTTTTACACATTTGATGAAATCTAAGGATGATGTTTTTGACATATTCAAAATATACAAAGCAGAAGTAGAGACACAATTAGGACTGAAAATTAAGATTTTACGTTCAGATCGTGGTGGTGAATATTTTCCTAATGAATTTAAATCCTTTTGTCAAGAGCATGGTTTAATTCATCAACTTACTGCACCTTATACACCTCAACAAAATGGTGTGACTGAAAGGAAAAATAGAACTTTGATTGATATGGTTAATTGCATGCTTATAAGTTCTAGTTTGCCTAATTCTTTGTGGGTTGAAGCTATGTTGTCTGCATGTTATATTTTGAATAGAGTTCCTTTGAAAAAGAAGAATGTTTCTCCTTATGAATTGTGGTTTAAGAGGAAACCAAACTTGAAGAGACTTAAAGTCTGGGGTTGCTTAGCATATGTTCGAAAGCCTGATCCTAAAAGACCAAAACTGGGAAACAGGGCTTATAAATGTGCTTTTGTGGGATACTCTCTTAATAGTATCACCTACAGATTTTTAATCCTTGACACTTTTGAGATTATAAAATCTGTAGATGTGGAATTCTTTGAGAACTTAAATAGGAACAGTTCTCAAATGCAACCCATGGAGAACTCATTGTTACCTAGTCTAGAATCTGAAGAGACTAATGATAATGATGATCATTATGTTCCTACTCGAGACATGGAGGATACTTCTGAACCCATAGAAGATATCGAACCTAGAAGGAGTAAGAGAGCAAGAATATAGAAAAATTTTGGTCCAGACTTTATAACATATCTTGTAGAAGGTAATAAGAATAGAATTCTTAGTGTTACCAAATATGTTATGCATGTTGATGATGACCCTAAAACTTATGCTGAGGCTATGAGTTCCAAATATGCTAGTTTTTGGAAAGAGTCTAGCAATGATGAAAAGAATTCTCTTTTGACCAACGGTACTTGGATATATTGTGATTTACCTCCGGGCGTAAAGCCTATTGGATGTAAATGGATTACGTTGAATTGATTACGTTGATACATATGCTCCTGTTGCTCGCATCTCATCTATTCGTTGTTTAATAGCACTTGCTTCTATTCACAAGTTAATTATTCATCAAATGGATGTCAAAACCGCTTTCCTAAATGGAATTTGGAAGAAGAAATATATATGGAACAACATGAATGTTTCATATTGGCAGGCCAAGAAAAGAAGGTTCGCAAGTTAGTAAAATCTCTTTATGGATTGAAGCAAGCTCCCATGCAATGGCATAAGAAGTTTGACAAAGTGGTTTTGTCATATGGTTTTGTGGTGAATGATGCAGATAAATGTATCTATAGTAAGCATGATAGTTCTGGATGTGTAATTCTCTGTTTGTATGTTGATGATATGCTTATTTTTGGATCTGACATATATGTTGTGGAAGAAACAAAGAAGTTTCTTAGCTTTAACTTTGATATGAAGGGTTTAGGAGAGGCTGATGTAATCTTGGGAATTAAGATCCTAAGAAAGGGAAATGAGTTGGCTTTGACCCAATCTCATTATATTGAGAAATTTCTCAAGAAGTATGGTCACTTTGATGACAATCCAGTACGTACTCCTTTAGACCATACTATCAAGTTAAAGAAGAACACCGGACGTACTCATGCACAACTTGAGTATTCCAGTGTCATTGGAAGTCTTATGTATGCTATGCATTGCACAAGACCGGACATAACCCATGCCGTGGGAGTGTTATGTCGTTTTTCAAGTAATCCAGGATATGAACACTGGAAAGCAGTTTCAAGAGTTATGGCTTACTTGAAAGGTACAATGAATTTTGGCTTGCATTACCAAGGCTATCCCGCCGCACTGGAAGGGTACAGCGATGCTAACTGGAACGATGTAGAGGCCAAGTCCAAATCAACGTCTGGATGGATCTTTACATTAGGGGGTGCTGCTGTGTCTTGGAGTTCCAAGAAGCAGACTTGTATTTCTGATTCAACAATGTTTTCATAATTAATAGCCTTAACGGATGCATGTAAGGAGGCATAATGGCTTAGGAACCTACTTATGAAAATTCCATTTTAGAAGAAGCCAACTCCGGCGGTCTTGATTAATTGTGATAATCAGGCTACTATCTATAATGTCTCAAATAAGACTTATAATGGAAAGTCAAGACATGCAAGTCTTAGACATCAAATGGTTAGGCAACTACTCAATAGGGAGTGGTTACGGTTAACTTTATCGAATCAAAGAGGAATTTGGCAGACCCATTTACGAAGAGTCTACCAAGTTCGGTGGTTTCAATAAAAAGTAAAGAAATGGGACTAAGGTCTGTGAAAGAAGTTTGATCTCCCATAGCAGAAACCCAACCTATGTTTTGAAAAAGATAGACAAGGTTCAATGTGGTACCAACAAGTTATGGATGTAGATTATGGAGCACTAATATAAAACTTCCCATTTCTAATTAGTGTTGGGTTCTGCAAGAAAATAGGATGGATGTAAATCCTTAATGAGTCTGTGATTAGTAAAAGGTGTATCGCAGAAACACCTTCGAGACTTACCTATATGAGTATGGAAATCAGGTCGTTTCCTAAGAGAAGAAGACCGTTCTCTATAGAAGACTCATGAATCAAGGATATAAGCACATGGCCATTAACGTGCTTGGCTACAGAACACATGATTTATGAAATCAATATGTGTGGAGACTCCGGTTTTATCATAAGGGATACTTGGTTCAAGACTGGTTTCACCATGGAATCCCGATAAGGCTTTGAGTTTCTTACACTAAGTGAAGGTTCAAATCCAAAAGATACCTATCATTTATGTGTTGATTTCAACGATGATGCTTAGTCTCAATTGTGCTTGAACTATGTTGGCTTGATCCCACTCGGGTACGTAGGCAGTCACTTCGGTGATGCAATCACTCTGATTTAAATTTTTTTTTAACTTTGTTGTATGGTTTTTGAAAATAGGGGGAGAATGTTGGAATATTTTCAACTGCGCTATCCAAGGGGGGGTCCTGGGGGGCGTAGCCAACAGACGCCATTTTTTGGTGGTACGTAACTGTTTTGACAATGAATATGAATATCCAACTGAACTCCCTTGCAATTAGGATGTCAAACTGGTCGAGTCAGCCTTGTTTGTGCTTGTGTAGAATTCCCTTGCAGTTAGGATGTCAAACTGGTATTATAATAGCCATCACAATGAATATGAATATCCAACTGAACAATATGGACATAACTCTTTTTATGACCATAGTGTGAATAGTGGTTAGGAGCATCCACCTTTTCAAGGTAATGTTTCATACCATTTTGAGCCCAATTACTATTCGCATACTCACCAGTCATATGAGAAAAACAATCCCTCTATTTCTCTAGAAGAGGCTTTCAAGAGTCATTCCTTGTTTGTGAAGGAAACCTTAAATATTCCAGATGAGTCCCCAGAGCAGTCAACTAGGATGTCTTTGGAAGAGACTCTTAAGCAATTTACTTGAAAGTAAAAATAGGATTGTCGAAAAACTTGCTCGAAATAATCTTAATTTCCAATAGAGTGTTTCCAATAATACCCATGAAAATGAGGATATGTATTTGCATAATCAAGATGACGAGGTTAGAAAAGGTAACACTACTTGTTTAGATGAGGTTCAACCATTTTCATGTTATGATTATGATGAGGATAGTGTTGATGAAGAATTTAAAATATGTAGGCATAGTGATCAGGAATTTTTTACTCCGATTGAACTTTATAATGATAGTACTATTTCTGGTTCAAATCCCAATAATTTTAATAATTATTCACCTATTTGAAAGGACGAGGATTTGACTAGAGATGCCACCGTTTTAGACGATGTAGTTCATGATCCTTTAGCCTGCAATATGTTGGATAATCCATTATTTGATGTGCCTATAAGTGAATCAGAGGAAGTAACTATGATTAACACCTTAGTTAACGGGCCTTTACTAGAAACTTTCGCTGATAATCCTTTATATGATTGTGATGATGGTTTAGAGGAAAGAGTATACCCTGAGAATATTGTTTTAGAGTCTAGTGATTTAGAAACACTAGTCTTAGAAGACGATAAAATCGTAGAGATGAGTAAGGATGCATTACCCGATAATAACTTAGAAGAATCAATTGACCATTTTCGTGGATTCTGATATTCTAGAAATTAGGGAAATTGTGACTAGTCTATCTAGAGACTCTGAAAACTCTAAGTTTGGGGGTGATTATCACTCTCCTAGTGCCTTACCTTTAACTCTCAGAAAGTCCCCTCACTTGGGACTGGACATCCGTGCCTCAACCATTTTACAAGATTATCTTCATACACTTTTTCCTGAACCTAGTTGTGTCCATAAAGAAGTTCAGTTGTTAGAAACCCATCCTATGGTTGATGTGGTTAACTCAGGTTATGATACCACAATTGACTTTGTTTTCCCACCAAAAACCTTCCTTCCAATTGTGGGAACGTATAAGTTTCAGATGTGTCAATTATTAAGTTTTGAGACTTAACCTAATTACTTTAGGATATTAGGGTCGACACATTTGATTAAGGAAGACCAACAATATTATTGTGGTCAGCTGTGTAAGTCAAAACTTATTGACTTAGAGGATCCTCAATTATTCAGGTTATTATTATGTGCTTCTAAGTTTTTATTTGAGTTTTTCCAGACTCTAGAAGCTGAAAATTCGGATCTAACTTTTGAGGAAATGCAACCTATGAAAATATGTTATCTAGACCCAGTTATAGAACCTGAACCTGAACCACAGCTAGATGTAGTTGTCTTAAACAGGAAACTAGACAAGGGTGTGCTTTATTTGTTAACTTTCTTGGCCAGTTGCAGTTTCCTTTTACTTGTGATAGCCCTTTTTGGTTTTGGTGATCCGCAGTTATTCCGGCTATTAATCTATGATTCTATAAGGTGACTAATCCTTTCTTAGTCTGGCTGAAGACTTTAAACTTAGCACTTCTTGGGAGGTAACCCATGCTCTTGCAACACGGTAATATCTTTCCTTACTCTTTTCTTCAAGTGGTAACAGTTTCTCATTGTTCATGCTTTTAATTTCATCTTTAGAACATTGAGGACAATGTTAGATTTAAGTTTGGGGGTATGGGAGAAACTTTTTAGTTGCAATAAATAAACTCCAGAGACTAGAAATTTATGCTTATTAAGGTTGGCACTAACTAATCTAAGTGGATGTGGGAACATCTTGCTTGTAGGAGTTGAGGAACCAATCTGATTAGATGGAAACATCTAGAAGAGTCTATTCATAAAAGCACAGAGCTCAAGTGTTAGAAAAGAAAACATGGTAGTTTCGCCATATCCTCGTGATGGAAACATCGAAAGAATCCCGATCACTTCTTTTTCTTTTTCTTTTTACCATTGCTAGGGTGAAATAGAGTGACTGAGATACCAAAAAAAAAAATAAAATTGAGACCAGACCATTAGACCAACCGGAATAAATTCAATAAAGTCGACCACTGGTACCCTTGTATATGCCAGCTGAGTTGACCTAGAGTTAGGATTATCGACCACTGGTTCCCTTGTATATGCCAGTGTGTTGATATTAGTCCAGACCAGTATCTCAGTCCATTAGGATAGGTTCACCTTAGTCAACATCATCCGCATTTTTTTTCTACATCCATCTTCTTAATCTATGCATGTGATTGGTTGACTCCGGTTTATGATGTCTAGAAACTATCTGAGTAGAGCTCTGTCACTTTATATGAATTTTAGTATGCTTGAGTGCAAACTCGTGTATAGCAATTGGAATTTCGCATCAGGGTACTTCCTCCTGTAGTCATTAAGTATGCCAACCAAGGAGATTCTTTAGTGCCTTCCAAGGTTCTGCGTAGATAGCTAGAGTATGGAGTAAAGGTTTTGTGGGTACACCTCTGGTAAACCCTACAGAGACAACACTCCGCCACTAGGGCCACCTAGGGGTTCAAATAAATTTTATTTTCTAGAATAAATTTGCTCGAGGACTAGCAAATAACAAGTTTGGGGGTATTTGATAGACACATTTTTGTGTCTAATTTGATCTCAATACTATATATTGTTGGCACTCGATTTTGTACTAATTTTGGTATTTTATGTGTTTGTAGGAATTTTTGGGAAACAAACATTTTTGGAAAATCCGGCTCGAAAAGTTGCTCGGAACACCCCCGGAGGACATTTGCTATTCAGACTCCCACTTTGGATAAGGGGTAACCCAATTACTAAGGGGCACCTCAATCACTATCGGCACCCCAGCACAAAGGATAAGGGGCAGTCACCATCTTCACGGTTTGAACAAAGAATTGGCGGGAAAGTGTTTCTCGCCTGCGGTTTTCACTGGATTGAATCTGGACAAGATTTAGTTGGAATTTTTGTCGGAATTAAATTCTCATTGACGTGTTACATCAAAACAAGGAAGATATGAGGTTTGAATTCGAAAGAACAGGAGTGTCACGTGTTCGTTTCATTATTCAGGGAAATGAAATATTCTCGGTTATATTTTTGATAGTCGGACGTATGGTTAACAGAGTTTTCAACGTGTTGGGAGAGCTCGAAGTCTAAATGAGATAAATAAGGAAACTCTTCTCAAGATTTACAGCTGCAGACGCGTGAAAATCAAACCAAGAGATAAAAAGGGAAATAATATCTCTGGGTGTTGCAGAGGAGTGAAGAGAGGATTATTCGCATTCAACTCAAGAGATTTGGGTACTGATGCGATATAAATATGTGCTTATGGATCACACAAGGGAAGGAGAGAGTTTGGGAGACGTACAGAGTCAGAAAATCAAGTTACAAAATATCTTTCTGCTGCTGCATGAGGTGAAGAACACGAAGAACAAAAGACCACCAGAGGCAGTTGTTCATTGCTGAAGAACATAAGACGCACACTGAGCGGTCGTATTTGCTACAGTGACAACGACATTTGGTTGAGGGTCGTAATAAGGAAGACAGACTTAAAAGCAATAGTAACAGTTTTTTATCGTCCTTTGTAACAGTGTTTGCAACAATTATAATCATTGCAAATACCCGATTTTCATCATTTTCTCTATTTCATCATTTGTACACCTCCTTTGAGCAATAAAAATGAGTTTTGAGCGTATTTCCAACATGATGAGCTAGAACCCATCACTGGGACGACGGAGGAAGCGGTTTTGCAGCCATGTGGTAATTCTATTTAATTCCTTTATGACTATTTGCACTATTATAATTGATTTATGATTTTTCTTGATTATTTGTGAATTCGTTAGATGTCGCATGCTTAGTCTTAGGTACTTTAGATGCGTCTTGCATGTGAATTACTTATAATTCTTTATAAAATCTACCTTGGCAAAGAATTAGAGTCGATGTTCGTTATTTTATGAGCTTTAATTGTCCGGAATTAATAGATGAACCGCATGAATATGAGAATTGGTGGAATCCCGAGTCCCAGTAACTCTCTTCATCTTGTGACATAAATTGTATATATTCTCTATTTTCATTATTTTTCTTTATTAAATCCTAAAATCGATTTCAACAAGTCTGAGTGAACGACAACCCCTTCTTACTACAACATCATTGAAAAATACCATCAACATCATGATGCTGGCTCGACGAGTTGTTGGTGTTGGCGCATTAGCATGAAAGGCGCGAATTGTTGCAAAAACTGAATGTGGAGCGCTGGCAAGACTGGCACTGGCAAGGAAAGCGCGGATGTCTTGTGAGTGGCAAGGCTTGCTCTTGTGGGACCGATTGCCTTTGTTCATGCGCAGCTTTAACAATGAATTCTTTCCTTATTCAAAAATCTGGAAGCGTTACACCCATAAGAGAGCGTTACTTCTCCTTTCCCTTTTTAGGGTTTGTGCAATACAAATATTGCTTGTGAAATTGTATCATCTTCCTCTTTCCAGTTGTTCGTTGGTGAAGGTAGCGTAAAGCTCATTCCCCCTCCTGGTTTGGTATTTTGATGGAATCTCCTAGGAACGATCGTACCTCATTTTTCCGAGAGATAAGTAGAATCCGCGATCCTTGCGCCTTGCTGCTTTGCGTAAATCATGGTATGGTTGTGCGTCTTCAGAGGTAGGCTTTTGGAATGCGAGGCGGAGCTGCTAGCATAGACTTGGCATGAAAGGGACCCATTAACACTGATTTCGCTCGGAATCGGCGTGGGCTGCTTGACAAAGTGTTTCCCAAGCATGGCATTGGCGAAGCAAAGGTGCGGACTGTTTACACGGTGGTGGCTTGTCTTCACGGGACCGATTGCCTTTCCTCCTTACTTATCCAGAATAGGAAATCTTTTCCTTATCAAAATTCCGAGAGTGTTATCCTTTCGGATGGAAAATTTGCTACCCGAGAGATTGCTATGGAAAGTGCTTGAAGAATCTCTGACAGAGGTGTTGGCAACTCGCGCATCCACTTTCTATGACCAGTTTCCCCTTTTTGTTGTTTTTTTGTTGTTGTATAGACGTCTTGGTGCTTTTGCATACTTATTGTTATCTTCTTGGTATTCATGGCGAAGTTACGGTTTCGCCAATTAGCATCCCGCTTGCGGTTTCACATATTTGAATAAAACTTCTTATTTGAAAGATTTCAATCTTCCATTAGAATATGTTGTTCAATCTTCCATTCCCTTCAGAGCTCCTAAGTAATTGAATAAGGCACTTCCTGTACGTTTTGGATTTGCGTTCTTACTGGTGATTTTGTTACTTCTTCCATGTGAAACTAAAATATGGAGGAGTACGGGTTCCCTTCATAGTGATTTTTGCTGCGGTGAAGCTCTGGATGGTATCAAAAAATGAGCGGCAACAGTTCTTGGTAGCAGATGTAATCAGAAAACACTATATTTTCGTGGGAACAAAGTAGGTTGGCTAGAATCGTATGAGCATCCATGTAAGTAAAAGGGTTGGCTGGATGCGTAAGCGAGCAAACTGTCCATGGTCACGAGTTTTGGCGGGATGGATCAAAAGGTGGCCATGAATAAGAAGATTGGCTGGCTGCGATCATGATCCTTGATGTGGGGAGCGTGGTGGCACGACCCTTTGAAAAAAGGAAAGGTGTTGAAGCGTCTTTGGCTCTTGGAGAGTACGTTGAAACTTAAGGAGCCAAATGATGCAGCTTACAGAGATAACGCCGAAGCGGGGCGGCTGCTGGAACAAATATTGAAGCGGAGTGGTTGCTGAAGCGAACATTGAAGCGGAGCCACTGCTGGAGAATGTTGAAGTGGACCCACTTCTGTAGAGAACGTCAAAACGACGGTTTCAAACTCTCAAAGCCTTGATGGTAATACATTGGTTAGGAGTCCCCAGTTCCATCTATCGATCGTGCTTTCCAGGAGAAGTTGAGGTTTGGGAACGACTTCCCTGGTTGAAAAAAGATGCTTTCCTGATGTAGTGAGGTTGAGGTATGCAAATATTCCTTGACGCCACGCCTCGGAGAAATATAGAATCTCACATAACTTTGCCTCGATTTTGGAGAAGTCGTTCCCGATCTTTACGTGTGATGAAATGGGATTGCTGATTCCCTTCTATTGGGCGTTCCAGAGCAACACAAGCCTCTTCATCTATAAACGCACGTCATGCTGAAGTGCTTTTTGTATTTTCATCAAATCAACAGTGGTAAAAGGAGGTCGGCTTCTTCCGTCTCTTCCAGTACCTTACCCGGATGGTGGAGTAGCGTCTCTGGTGACGGTTGGAGCTATCATGCTTGAAGAAACGTTGGGGTGGCGGAAGCGGCTCTGGTTCTGGTGATTATAAGTGTATCGCGCATAAATGGTACAGTTTTGATCATGGAGTGCTGGAGCCATGGCACTGTTTTGAAAGGTGAGGATGGCGCTTCTTTGGATGATTGTGGAGTGGAGAAGATGCTGCTGGAAGGGCGCAAGATGTTAGCGCTGGAAGGATGCAAGCCGCTAGCACAGGGTGTGGAATGCGCGTGTGGCATGTATGCCTGGCATGCGCGTCTGGCAAGCGCGTCTGGTATGCACACCTGGTATGCGCGTCTGGTAAGCGCGTCTGGTATGCGCGTCTGGTATGCGTGTATGGTATGCGCGTCTGGTAAGCGGGTGGAGGAAGCTTTGTCTTCGATTGACGACATGTGCAACGTGACTGGTCATACCATTTTTGAGGATGTAATCTCGAGGTGGAGGTTCCATCATGACATGTGTGTGAACTTTGAATCCAACGTTCTTTGGTTCGTTGAAGGTTTCTCTAAGGTCGAGAAGTTTCTGGTCGAAACATTCGAAGGTCCTTCCGCAGACATGGTCAAGAAGCAGGAAGCAGAATTCAAAAAATTGTGCAGTCAACTGAATTTGAAAAGGGGGCTCTCCAGAGCACGAGGGAGGCCTTTGCTAAGAGGAGCAAGCCCCTGTTGGAAAACTTTCCTTGAATACTTTTCTGTCTTTTGAACTTCTTATTTTTATGGCTTTTTTTTTTTTGAAAGGAAAATGGAAACGCCTGGTTTATGGTTTTGATTTTCCGAATTTTTGGGGTTGAGAGATAAATGTTACCTTGATGGTTTTGGATTATTCTTTTTGAATGAATTGTTTAGGAATGAACTGTATTTGGAAATAATGTTTTCTTGGTTATGATTGAAAGTGTTGCAAGCATCCCATGAAAACCATGGGACCGTGCGTTTGGTAGATGACATGGGGTGAAACATAACATGGCTATTGGTTTTATCATTCCCGTGAAAACTTGAAAGAGCGAACCATGTATCTTGTCTAGGTAAGACTTACTTGGTTTTTTATCCTGATGAAAAGGAAACCTTCCAGGTGCACAACCGAGTTTTATGGGAAGCACCGTCGTGATTGTGGAAAGTCCCCAGCCGTTACTAGCTTGGCTAGGTGCGGTTTGGCATGACCAAGCTAGGGCTTTGGGCCAAAGGTCGTTTGGTAACCTCGTACGACTAGGATTTGCTCTTGGGATTGAAGGGCGACCGTTGATTGTCGCACGCCTTTGTTTTGGTAGCCGCGTAGGGAAGGCCAGCAAGGTGGCGCAACTAGGTTGGCATGGGGCCATGGCAAGGTGTGTTTGGCATGGCGCGGTAGGTGTGGCCCGCATGGTTTGCCATTGGCACAGGGGTGCGGCTAGCATGGTTGGCATGCCTTGGCGCGGTAGGTGCGGCTGGCATGGTTTGCCATTGGCACAGGGGTGCGCCTAGCATGGTTGGCACGCCTTGGCGCGGTAGGTGTGGCTGGCATGGTTTGCCATTGGCACAGGGGTGCGGCTAGCATGGTTGGCATGCCTTGGAGCGGTAGGATTGGCTGGCATGGTTTTCCATTGGCACATGCGGTGTGAGAATTAGGGTTTTGGCCTGTTGAAGCACTAATTAGCATTAAAAAAAGGTAGCCTAGTAATTTTCTTACAGACAAATTAAAGGGTTCAATAAATGTGATTGGTTTGGACATTATTGATCAAGTTCTGTGACGTCACTGTCTGACTAGGGTTTTAAGATTTTACCCTTAAGCTAAAAACCACCATCAACAACCCCGATTCGAAAAATTGTTACTTTCGTCCCGCTTCAGAAAAAGTGATATTTGGTTGTATTTTCTAATACATTTTTGTTTTTGGAATTTTTGAACATCTTTGGTTGTAATGGATATTTTGAATTTTATAAGGGTAAAATGAGAAATATATAAAATTGGCTACACAATATAGAGTTGTTAGATTTTTTTTTTTTTATAAGCAAGATTTAAGAAATGAAAATTACACATTGTTCACCATGTTTCCTCTATGATCATCGCATAGGGCAGGCATGAGCCAATCTGGTGGAACAGACCACACCATATGGCTCCTGTTTTTCTTAGCCCATTGGGCAAGCTCATGGGCGACATTATTTGCATCCCGGTTAACAAAATCAAACTCGGCAGACTGAATATTCATAGTTAGGTTTTTTATGTCTTGGAATAGAGAGTGAGTTCTCAGATCTCCCTTAAAAATCTTCATGTTGATTTGATCGATGATGGCCGCCGCATCACTCTTGATTACGATCTTATCATCCTTTCTTTCCACTGCTACTGTTAAGGCATCTCTAATTGATCTCACTTCTGCTTCTTCTGTTGAGAAAAACACGAGGTGAGTTGATTCTGCATATATAAAATTACAATTAAAATCTCTTATTAGTAATCCCTTTCCCCCAATTTGCGAATTAGGGTTCCAAGCCCCATCGTTATTGAATTTAATCCACCCTGTAGGAGGAGCAATCCAATCAGAAGGTTAACTAGGAGCCACAATTGCAGCGATGCGGTTGAAATCATAGGGTTTATAAGGATTTGGCAGCATTTCTTTTGCCCTAGCCAAGATTGCAATCGGTTGTTCAGACTTTCCGTTATGAACTAAGTCATTTCTATTAGTCCAAATAGACCACAAGAAGCAACCAATCAGGAGAAAGCTTTGTGCTCTTCCTAATAGATCCTTAAAAGGATGGAGTTGCAGGAAGTATCTAATCCACTGTGCAAAGGTAAGATTTTGAAATTGTTGGTTTTGAACATCTATCAACAACCAAACACTATTGAGATTTTTACAAGTAACTAAAGAATGCATTGTAGATTCCGATTTCAATTCGCATCTAGGGCAAGCATAATCAGAAATGTGGATTCGACGATGGAGAATCGCCATCACAGGTAAGCCACCATTTAAAGCCTTCCAAACGAATAGTTTAATTCTAGCTGGCATTTTTTGTTTCCACATAGCCTTCCATAGGTCTGAGTTAGTAACATCTCCATTGACACTTAATGCCGAATAAGCTAATTTTGTTGTAAAGTTACCATCCCTTGATGGTATCCAGATTCTTCTATCAGTATAAGTATCTAAACTGAGTGGAATTTTTTCAACCAACTCTTTTGTAGGTTGGTCAAACACAGCACTTAATTTTGTTGTGTCCCAAGTTTTGGTGTCCTGGTTTATCAGATCTTTCATTGTCAGGTTTTTATCAGGGATTGTGTTTTCCTTTGGTGTGGCTGTCCCTTTGTCAGGAATCCATTTGTCACACCAAAGATTAATGAAGTATCCTTCTCCCATCACCCATGAAATAAACAGTTTTATTGAATTCATTGCTCGGTGAAGATAATTCCATACCCAAGAGGCAGTTCTTGGGAAGTTGGAATTGAGAACATCCCCATTTGGATACTATTTTGCTTTTAAAACTTGAGCGAGGAGTGACGTTGGATTTTCAACCAATCTCCACATGCTCCATCATAGCCATATTGTTAATTTCACTTTTCCTGAACCCTAATCCCCCTTTCTCTTTTGATTTACAGATACTTTCCCAACCAATAATATGGAGCTTTCTTTCCAGTGAATTTGGATCTTCCCCCCACCAGTATCTGTTAAGGTGATTATCTATCTTTTGGCACATGCTATTTGGTATTATAAAGATGTCCATTTAGTATGAAGACATAGATTGTCCTATATGTTTCACCAAAGTGGACCTGCCAGCTTGAGACAGAAATTGTGTAAGCCACCCATTAACTCTTTTTTCTACAACGTTTAAGAGAGCAAGGTGGGTTTGGGTTTTAGACCTGAGGATTGTAATTGGTGCACCCAAATACTTCTCCCCTAAACTAAGGTTTGAGATATTTTATTTTTGCCAATATTTTCATATGCTTTGGATGAACCTTCGCACTAAAGAAAATACCCGACTTGTTGTAATTGATTTCTTGTCCACTTTCCTTATAATAGGTTTGAAGGCATTCTTTGATGGCATGGAAATCCGGGATTGTTGCCTTTGTGAAGAGTAAGCTGTCATCCGCAAACAGAAGGTGGCTGATTGCTGGAGCTGAGCTTGCACATTTGATTCCATGGATACAGTGAGATTCTTCTAAATGCTTAACATAAGATGAAAAGGACTCATCACATAATATATAGAGGTAGAGGGACATGGGTTCCCCTTGCCTGAGTCCTCTCTCAGGTTTAAAATAATCCATAGGACTCCCATTTAGTATAATTGAATATGACACTATATTTAAACAATTCAGGATTAGGTTAACCCATTTTTGGTCAAAACCCAGTTTGATCATCACTTTAGCTAAAAGTGACCACTCCAATCTGTCATAAGCTTTGGACATGTCCAACTTAATGGCAACAAATCATGCTTTCTTTTTTTTCTGTTTTATATAATGAAGGACCTCATGTGTTAGAACCACATTGTCGGAAATTTGTATTTTGGGAACAAAGGCACTTTGATTGGGAGATATCACTCTGTCCATCAAAGGTTTCATTCTAATAGCCAAAGTTTTTGAGATCACTTTGTAGGCAAAATTGCATAACCCAATGGGTCTGAATTGATCCACAAATTCAGCCATTGAGTTTTTAGGAATTAAAGCAATATTTGTGTGATTGAATTGGATTAATAAGTGACCAGTCTCGAAGAACTGTTTTACCATTTGGATGACATTTTCTCACACCATATCCTAGTAGGTCTGGTAGAATAAACGTGTGAAACCATCGGGGCCCGATACTTTTTTTGCCCCCATTTGAAAGGCTGCAGTTCTTATCTCCTCATCTATTAGAGGGGCCAATAGAGCATCATTTTCCTGTTGATTCAATTTAGTCTTTATAGTGTCGATAACAGCCTCTTGGCCATCTGATCCAGAAGTACTATAAAGATCTTGGAAATACTCAATGAATTCTTCTCCTATAGCTTGTCTAGTGGTTAGCCACGTTCCATATCTTGCCTTAATCCAAGATATATGATTTATTTTTCTTTTAAACATAGTAGACTTATGAAAGAAAGGCATGTTTGTATCGCCCTCATTAAGCCATAATTCTCTAGATTTATCTTTCCAAAGAATCTCTTCCAATGAATACAAGAAGGTTAACTTGTTAGAAAGATCAACAATTTTTCCTATGTCAGTATCACAATTGATCTGATTTTCCTCAATCTGGTTTTTTGTTATATGTATCGACTGATTTATATTACCAAAAGATTCCATATTCCAAACATTTAATTTCTGTTTCACATGATTTAATTTTTGCTTAAATTGAAAAGCTTTGGAACCTCTAACATGAATTGACCAAGCTTTCTCAATTACAGATTTGCAGGTAGCATCTTTAGTCATAAAGTTGTACGACTTGTGAAGATTTTCCACTCCCGGGTTCAAAAAACCAAGTATTGGAGCATGATCAGAGCTTAATCGAGAAAAATGAATAGTATGGGTATGGGGGAAATCATTTTCCCAAATCCCATTAAATAAAACACGATCTAGTCTTTCCAGAATTAAATTGTTACCTTCTTGCTTGTTAGACCATGTGAAATCTGGACCTGCGAACGGCATATCTCTTAAATCCCATTTCTGCATAAGGTTTTCCCGGTCTTTTGTGTCACTATCATTAACAGGTCTTTTACCCCATTTATCTTGAGGTAGAAGTAGACAATTTAGGTCTCCAACCACCAAAGTAGGAGCCAGAACATCATACGGCTGAGCCATGAAATTAGCCCAGCTGTTGGATCTCTTTATTTGGTTCTCCATATACAAAGTGTAGATTGCATTGCGTATTAGCCTTGATGGATTTAGTTGAGCAGAAAAGGTCTCTTTGGCTTGTATTAATGACAGTAAGATCAAATCCATCCTTTCATTCCAGGATAATACCTCCTTTATTTCCGATAGAAGGTAAGACAAATGAGTTATGGTAATCCAAAGATCTAATTTTTTTTGTAGTGGTATCAAGACTGCTCATAGTTTCACAAATAAAAATGATATTAGGGAATTTAAGTTTGACGAGTTCCCGGAGTTCACGAACTGCCGCCGGTTTCCCAGAACCATGGCAATTCCAACTTAGGATACTCATGATTCAGTAATTACAAGGGTCTCTTAGATGGCACAAAGGGAAGGTTCATGAATTAAAAAAGAACGGACAACCGTATCAAATGATAGGAGCTTGTCACAAATAAAGATGAAGCAGACTATCTAAGGTAGCAGATAAAATCACCTCATAACTATTAAACAATCACTAGATTAATAACTTAACTGAAATTTAGAGAGCACGGTCAAGATTAACAAGGAGAAGGGATATGAAAAAACCCGAGTCTGATCAAAACTAAACAAAGATGAGGAAGCCAAACTAGAGAAGAAAAAGTAGTAGAAATAATAAACCAGGATCTTGAATCAGATAGATTTTGCTTCTGCTAGAGCACACGAGTCTTAGAATCTTCAGAGGTTTGATTTAAAGGGTATTAGTAGCCTGAAGTCGAGGTAACAAAAGGAGTCTGCCGGTGTCTTAGAACAAAGATGAAATTTCAAGGTATTATGTGACTAATGGTGGACTTGGTATTCAACAGTTTCTGGTTAACTCTAAGACTTAAAAGTTTTCAAATTTTTCTAGTGTTTATGGAGATTGAAACCATGGGATTTAAGAAGAATTAGTGTCTAAAAAAAATTGTTGTAAAGATCTCAGCTAAAATTTAGAGCATGGGTAACAGCGTAATGATCGAGACTGGGACTTATTTCAGATCCCGATGAGATTCCGTTAAGCTTCAATCAATTCCCGACTGGATTTATCTGCTAACGATCGAATAACGGCTCTTTTTTCTACCAGATCCGATGTTAGAGAAGTGGTGTGGTTTAGAAATTTGAAGAGAAGTGAGAAAGAGTCGTACAAATGAGAGAGACGATGAGAGAAAAGCAGTTGAGTCATCTGATGAAAGACATTATGAAACCAATCAATTATTTTAAGAGACATGATTTTAAGAGACATTATATAGTGATATTTATACAGATATAGAGGTAAACCTCTACGTAGAACCCTCTGCTTATATAGAAGAAAAAACAAACATGCTGTTAGTTATATGTTCTAGCTAGTTCCCGTGGCCTTTCAAATGGATTTCACACAGTACCCACTCACTATCAGCTATATGGTACTCTTTCATTAATCAATTGGTACTTATCCTTGGCCTATCACTTTGGATGGGCCTCTGCTTTGTAAATTATGAACCATTTTTTGGGACCATGATTTTTTTATGGGACCATGATTCTATTTTAGGCAAGACATTATAAGTAATCCTAAGTCACCCCTTATCTAAATATTTTTTTACATACCAAACTTACCCTCCTTAATTAAATCTGTTAGTTTAATGATTAATTAGTTATTAGTTAATGATTAGTATGATTAGCAATGATTAGTGATTAGTATGATTAGCAATGATTAGTTACCATTAAGAAGTGCTATTACAAAAAGGCTTTTGTTAACTTGTATACCCGTATACATGTTAAGGTTTAATAAAGAATTATTTTATGTCTTTGGAAATTGAGTTTTTTTGTCATATTCTACTAGAAATTGGTTTTTCTTACACTAAAAACAACAAATTTTGTTCCCAATGCAAAGAATTATTGTTCTCAATGCAATAAAACAAACAAATCTTGTTTCCAATGCAAGAATTTATTATTTTAGTGAACCTTAACATGTATACGGGTATACAAGATAAGAGGACCCAAACAAAAAATTGAATTTTTTTTGCGAGGAATTTTAATTTTTTTGCGATTAAGTTCGGTTACCCAAATTTATGACCAAAATAGAACTTAATGATTAATGCTTAGTATGATTAGTAATGATTAGTAATGATTATTTACCGGTTAGAAGTTCGGTTACCAAAATTGAAATTTTTTCTTGCGATCAAACCGAACTATATATTTGGTGTGACCATTAAATAGTTCGGTTACAAAAAAAAATTAAAACTTTTTACGATCAAACTGAACTTAAAGTTCGGTTACCCAACTTTATGACCCAAAACCGAACTTAATGATTAGTGATTAGTATGATTAGTATTGTTTAGTATGATTAGTTACCAGTAAGAATTTCGGTTACAAAAAATTGAAATTTTCCTTGCGATCAAACCGAACTATATATTTGGTGTGACTATTAAATATGATCAAAATTTTTTTAAAACTTTTTACGATCAAACTTAATGATTAGTGATTAGTATGATTAGTAATGATTAGTTACAAGTAAGAAGTTCGGTTACAAAAAATTGAAATTTTTCCTTGCGATCAAACCGAACTAAATAGTTCGGTTACAAAAAACAAATTAAAACTTTTTACAATCAAACCGAACTTAATGATTAGTGATGAGTAATGATTAATAATGATTAGTTATGATTAGTTATCAGTAAGAAGTTCGGTTACAAAAAATTGAAATTTTTACTTGCGATCAAACCGAACTAGATAGTTCGGTTACAAACAAAATTAAAAGTTTTTACGATCAAACCGAACTTAATGATTAGTGATTAGTATGATTAGTTACCAGTAAGAAGTTCGGTTGGGAAATGTTTTTTGCGACATAACCGAACTAAGGTTCGGTTGGGAATTTTTTTTTTGCGAAATAGCCAACCTGTTCTTCATGTTCATCATTTCTATTAGGTTCGGTTAGTTCGACAAAGTTTTTCACATAATTCCTAGACGAACTTCTCTCTACAACTTCCATTTTCAACTCATTTTGATGGTTAATACTCATTTTTCAATCGAACGAAGAACGTCAAGGAAAGAGAGAAGAAGAAGAGAATAATTTTTTTTGGATTTTGATTTTGGTTATGATTTTTATTTCGATTCCCCCTGTTTTTGATTTTGAATTTGATTTTAGTTAATAGATTCATTTAGTTTAGATTAGATATATATTATTAGATTTATATAGTTATTAGGTTAGTTTTAATTTAAATAAAAGTAAAGGATAAATTTGTTTTTACCTAATTTTAGGACACCCCTTATAAGTATAGGGAGGTTGGCCTAATAAGACCATGGTCCTCCAAAAAAAAACCATGGTCCCTAAAAAAATGGTTCTAAATTATAAAGGAAGGAATATTACTCAGCTAGGCCGTTGACACCAAGAGAACAAGTGAACAACGTTCTTACTTTTTCTCCTTTTTTGGTTGGTCTCCGTTCTCTATACATGAGCCACGGGTATTTATGATCGATGGTGAGTCATGATTCAAATACAATTTTTTAAATCTAAATAAAAGAGAATTTGTTTAACAAATTTTTTGTCATTCAATTCGTATATATATATTATAACATTTTATGACAGGAGGAGATTATCTCCGGTTTGTGATGCTCCTTGATTAACCAATTTGTTTTCATACTTTTACTATTACTTTGAACGAGTATGGAATACAAGACCAGTCCCTCCTCTGGTTTTTGTATCCAATTCTCCAGTCTTTGCGGGTGATTTGGTCTACTTGTATTCGTGTATCTTTTGAATCTTCCGGTAAAGAACTAGGCGGAATCTTCTACAATCCCATCTGTAATATGTACAGGTAAACATACAACCGATTAATCATAGTAATCATGTATATAAATAATCAAAACAAATTAGCCAAGATTGAAAAAGAATTTAAAAACTGAGCACATAATGCTTACCTAAAACCAATTGGGATGATATGATAAATTATGAGTTGCTTGGCGAGCATCATAGTAACAACCCTTCCATTAGTTTTCGCCAACGTCTCAAATCTTGTTTAGAAATGAAGGGCAGTTATTAGAATACGGGCATCCAACTCAAAACCAATTGGCAATGAGGGGAGAGGCCCTAATAGATTATAAACCGCAGGATCTTAAATAACTTAACAATGTGGGACTAATAATCTCAACACGCCCCCTCACGTGTAGCCTCGACGGGTCTTACAAACACGTGATTAATAATCTCAATACGCCCCCTCACGTGTAGCCTCGGCGGGTCTTACAAACACGTGGACAATTAATCTCAACAGCAGTGAAAAAGCATTTAACTAATTCATCTTTTTGTTTTTCTTTCTCACTCTGGTTATTAAGTTAGTAATAGCTTAGGATAAAGTAATGGCGCAGGCAAAACTAATGTACGAAAATAAATAAATTCAAAGGTGTAACGTTTGTTTTTACAAGGGATTTATAGGTGCAAAACTGCAAATGCTGAGCCTGAGTGGATCATTCAGGTTGTATGAATTGGTCGCCACAAAATTCATGTACTCCCTCGTTCTTAAATAATAGGCTGGTTTCATGTGTAATTTGTACATGAAACCAGCCTATTATTTAAGAACGGAGGGAGTATCAATTGTCATGTACGTTTTCTGATTTTGTTGCCTAGGAAATTTACGTCCAACCAAAAGTTATTTCTATTTCTATACTCAATGTATTTTGTAACTTTTGTTACATGAAAGACTTCAAATTTTCAACATATATACAATTTTTTTCCCTCTCTCATTGTTGGTCAATAAGGTTTGAGGATAAAATATTTCAGGGAGAAGGATTTAAACATTGTAGAAACCGCCATGTTTATGCTGATCCTACTCCACCATCGTCCACAACAGTGATAACACTCGGTTAATGTTTTTGGTAATGTTTCTTTCTTCTTTCTTGGCAGTTCGTTTTTTATCAAGTTTGTTGCTCGAAGCCTAGAACCAACAAACCGCAACAAGAACCAAGTCCTACTTAAAAGCCATGGTGGTCAAATCTGTCCAGAAACATGAGTGAATCTCTACAGAGCACACACACAAAATACAACAAAGTACATATTGCAAAACTCATGAATAAAAAAGATTTTGTCCCTTAATTTTCCTTGAAGTTTACACTTAACAGAAGGAAAAAAAAAAACATCAAACTGAAATAAAACAGAAGTTCTATAATGAAATATTTATCAGCACACAGCACTACAGATACAAAAGCACTGTAACAGCAATTTAAAGAAAATCAATTTCAACATGAATCATTTAGTTATACTAGTAAGGCCACATGTGCGATGCACGTGCTTGAATTTGATCATTTTAATAACACCAAATTTGATAAGAATAAGAAAAAAAATCTTGTTTGTACTCATTACATAGATAATTCAAAGAGCTTTGCAAATATACTAATTTTGCAAAAATCCGATATGTATTTTGCAAGATATCTAAGTTTTAAATTTTTTGATTTATTTTTAAAACAATGGCATTCCTGTGAATAAACAAACATTGATTCAATGTACCTTTTTAACCTTGAATACATATGTATAGTAGTGATTGATATTTAAGGTCATATTAGTAATATCAAGGTTACACCAAGCTATTTTGTCTTTTTGTGACCAACCAAAATACCTCTTTTCTTTATATTAGTACTAGTAAGGCCACATGTGCGATGCACATGCTTGAATTGGATTATTTTAACGACACCAAATTTGATAATAATGGAGAAAAAAATCTTAAAATAAAAATTTAATATCCTTGTTTGTACTCATTACGTAGATAATTTAAAGAGCTTTCCAAATATATCAATTTTGCAAAAATCCGATGTGTATTTTTAAAGATATCTAAGTTTAATTTTTTTGATCTATTTTTAAAACAATGGCATTCCTGTAAATATACAAATACTAACTAAAAGCTTAGTTAATGGGGGTATTATTGTCATGTGAAAAGGCTTCACCAAACAATTACCTCTTTTCTTTATATTAGTATAAGATAAGACTAGCCCTTAACCCGTGTCGTAACGGCACGGGCCATGATGTTGGTTCATTTTTAATATATCGTATAATTTGTGTCCCGAATACTTATCAACTCCTTATGATTTAATATGTGTTTGCCATAAAAATAGTTGGGATTTTTCTTTCTTTTTTTCTTTGTTTTTTCCTTTAAGATTTGCTCAAACGAAAGAAATATAATCTTAACTTCCAGACAATTTTTTATTTAGGTTCATTGCTTATAATGAGAAAATGCTTTACATGAACATGGAAGTTTAAATATTTTTTGGAAATATGTCGTCAGCAGCGCTCATCTCAGTGAAATAAACTAATCAATATCGTCCATAAAAGTCTCCACATGCTCCTATTTCGCTCCAGCTGTCTCATCTATCATGGTCATGTTGTCGATCCTCCAAATAGGCAAAGAATAATATTTTTTTGTATCGAACTAATGATACAAACTATCCAATGTGACATGATTTTCCTGTAATTTTTCAACACCCATTAGATGACAATGTTTAAAATGTGTACCCATTACCTTTTCGAAGGGATTGTATATATGCGAACCTCTGCCATTAAATCTTCAAAAAATTATTGTGCCCAGCAATTCTTCTTAACGAAGGCTTTGGTAACTTCAAAAGTCTTGGACATTTTGTTACTTCCGTACGTTCCTACCTTCACTTGGAATACAATCTGGCGACACATTATCTCGTAAAGAACCTTGAATACATATTGTACTCCCTGATCCTATTTCAAATTAATAGGTTGTCAATAGATCCTTTACTAAAAGTTGACATATTCTACATGGAATATTTATAAATTTTTTTTTATGGTATTGTGGATCGTTGCTTTCTAAGATTGTAGTTTTCAAAATTGGCCTCTTCAAGTCCCACGGCTTTCTAAGTTTATATATCTTGTTTGTTTTTAACATTTTAGTTAGCCATATTATGTTTGTTATTAACTTTAAACTTGATGTCATCTTCTACTGTGAACTTTATGTGATTTCAGAATCGAAATAGTTATACCTCTTTCATTCGTATCAAGTAATCCGTTGTATATCCCAACAATTCTTCTACAACAATTCCTTTCTTTTGTCGTTTCCGGACCATCAATAGCCATTATTGTCAAACGCAATCTGTCTAATTTTTGTTGATGTTATGTATTTGCAATGTTCATTTTTCTTAAATAAATAGATTGTGGAAAAACTAAAAAAAAAAAAAAAAGAACATAAGTATTACATCGGGTCTAAGTTACTATATCCAAAATACTCGGGACACTGCCTCTGGTTCCTTGTTTCCTCAAATTCCTCGTTGCATTCTAGACAGTACATGCAACACCGATCATTTGCGAAGTGAGCTATTTGCATAAGTGTGGTCAATGTATCCCTTGCATGTAATAATACTAACAACACGTCAATTATTTTCAAGGCATCCAGTTGTAAATGGTATGAATCTAATAGGTTTGAATTATACCTCAATCTTAGATATCACCTTCTTCTCACATAACATAGCAATTGAAGAAGGACAAATCTTGACCACTCTTTACATAGGCAGAGTTAGCCAAACTATGTTTTGCAATTTTCTTTCGTGACAGTTATTATTAATCCATATTTTAGTCAGCTCCCATCGAAGCCGATCTAATTAGTCTTATAGAAAGTTAATCTTAAATATTTGACCTTATCTCTTGACCAAATTATTGAAGTATTCTCAGTCATGTTATGCTTTGTGTGATCTACCCATCTGTGTCTACTCTACCTTCTAACCCAGTGAATGAAACCTATACATATTGATCCGTAATTTGATATTGTTGATTTTTCATCAAGAGGTCGCATGATTTGAGAATGTAAAATATAAAAAATATTCTATAAACATCGGAGGAGAAATTTAGATTTATGATTTATGATGATTTTGATGAACAAACATAATTTTTAAACAAATATTTTAGAATGCAAATACATTTTCCCGGTCAATAAGGTTTTATATCGGGAATTGAGTGAATGTTGTTGTCTTTGTAGGTAGTTGTCGCTAAACAACTCGACATTGATGGTCTTTCAGGAAAAAGAATGTAATAGTACTTGAGAGAGCAATAATGTTCTCTTACACGACGGGTACACCAATTGGCTTTATATAATACGAGTGATCGAACAATCATGATCATATTGTCTTATACGTTCCAGTATCATCCTCAAAATATTTGGTTTTTGTCCTCATCAATCGTGCTAAAAACAACCAATTACATCTTTCACAATACAATGTTGCATGTTTTGTGAAGATTATTTTTTTACTTGGTCAATAAAACTCACTAAAAAACAAAAACTTATTATTATACACTACTATTACCAACACCCACCACCATAAAAACCATCCACCGCCACTATTTCTTCCACCAATAGTAATGTTACCGCCTCCACCATTCACAAACACCCGCCACCGCTTATACTAACCTTACTTCCACTACCACCATTAGAATTAATATAGTTTTTAGTAAAATTATTTATTAATAAAATTATGTATTTATGTTAGATTATTAAAGGGACATTTATAATAGAAATTTAATTAATCATTATGAACAATCAATGAGACACTAATTAATAAAACGTTTAAAAATGGTTAAGTTGAACAAACCCCAGCGGTAAATTTATCTTTGCCAAGGACAAATCCTGGCCACTCTTTACATAAACAAATAGATAATAAATAATTTCATATGTTCTGATCTTGATTTGCGTCGTTCATTTAGTTATTACATAACATGACAATTGATTGCACCAATTTTTTAAAATGGACATGTGTTTTATCGAGTTTATTTTAACATTAGACTGATCAACCACGTTTTATACTTTATAATATAGCGTTACATATTTTGTGGCGTTACGAAATTAGCATAATATGTTTTTGTTCACCAATACCCACCACCACCATAAAACCATAAGAATCCACTTTTTTTATCCACCACCACCACCTAGTGGCGGAATCAAGGGTTGACTAACCTGGCTCTAACCCCTTAAATTTTTAATAACTACATAAATTGTTTAGTTTATTTTACAAATAGTACTTTGTCCATATATATTTATGGTTAGTCCACCAAAGTTTACATGTTTCTTTTTTTTAAAAAAAAAAAATAGGCCTCCTCAATGTCAATTTTTGACTCCACCACTGCCACCATTACTGTCGCCCATCCCATGTAGGTTGTCGGACGCAATTCTAATTTTCAATCACAAATGCCATGTATGAGGTTTAGAGTGAACAAAATTTCGTCAATTGATTAGTTTTTTTTTTTTCCGTGTATATATTATTTTTTGTATTGCAATCAATTTTATTTTAACATTAAAAAAAATCATGATTTATACGATATAGTACCAAAGATAACAGGGGTACCATTTGGGTGATCCAACTACGATCATGAAAATATTCTCTTGTATGATATCATCCCTGAAATATATGGTACCTTCCTTTATCAAAGTGTTAAAAACAACCAACCACATCTTCCACACTACGATGTTATCGATGTTGTAACGACAACATAAAATTAATATTGTCCATCACTACTCACCAGCATTCACCATCACTACTTCTTCCACCACAAACCAGGGGCGGAGCCAGGATTTTGAGGGGAGAGGGAGAAAAAATTCTTGGCAAGTTGGATACATGTGAAAAATGTACTTTGTATCCCATTTTACGATAAAAGAACAAAAATAAATATAATTGTGCTTGGCTCTGCCCTTAACCACCACTAATCTTTCGGCCTCCACCTCTTCTACTACTCATTGTCGCAGAAAATGTCTATTGATATTATTTATCAAAATTACTTATTAATGGAAATAAATATTATAATTAATTAAGAAAATATTTATAATTAAAAATTGATTAATCATTTATTATGAGCAATTAGTGAAACACTAATTAATAAAACACTTTATAATGAATAGATTATTTATTATGTGCAATTAGTGAAACACTAATTAATAAGAAATTATGGTATTTAAGTTGAACAAACCACCACTGTTGATTTATCTTTTCTATCAATTCCAACCAAGGTGGAACACTGGTTAGAGGCCACTCTTATGACACAATAGGTCATGAGTTCGAACCTCACCATTATAATTTTTGAAATTCCATATCTTGACTTGAGTATTCATTTTTCATTCATAATATTGGAATTAACGCCACACATGCGAGTTGTAGGGTGTGGCACGGAGCACCGCAGCCCTTGATTTATCCTTGTCTGGACAAATCCTGACCACCACTAACAAAGGCAAACTTATCCTAGCTTTGTTTTGTACTAATGATAAGATGTCTAGCTAGTGCCCGTGGCCTTTCAAATAGATTTCGCACAGTACCCACTCACTATCAGCTATGTGGTACTCTTTCATCAACCAATTGGTACTTATCCTTGGCCTATCACTTTGAAGACCGATATGGAAGACAAGGCTACTCTTTTCGCCAACATTTGTACCTTTTTCCTTGATGGTTTCGGTGCCTCCAGACATTCTCCAGTACCCATGTCCTTCCACAGTCCGATCCGGCCTTTTTCCTTTCGCATACCTTTGGGTTCTCCAGGTAAAGAAATACCCAGCATTTTTTCCAATGTCGGCTGTAATATGTTCAATTAGAGCAACTGCAGTGGTGCGAGTATAACCAAAGACCAAAGAGGGGAAAAAAAGACTAAATTTGGGTTTAGTCCGTTGAGTGACGCAGTGGGAGGAAGACTAAATTTTAGTGGAGCGTAAACTATATCAACGCCTGGTGTGGGGCGTGAAGTATACGTCCGCCTGATGTGGGGCGGAGGGTATACGTTCGCCCGGTGACGAAAACGTAAAAAAAAAAAAAAAAAAAAAAAATTTCAAAACAATGGGGCGGAGGTATAAACCTCGCCCCATATAAAAACTTTAAACTTTTGAGTGGGGCGGAGGTATAAACCCCGCCCCACAATAAATTAAAAAATATATATATATATATATATATGGGGCGGGGTATAAACTACGCCTGCTGTGGGGTGTAGACTTTATGTCCGCTTGGTGTGGGGCGTAAACTTTATCCCCGCTTGGTGTGGGGCGTAAACTTTATCCCCGCTTGGTGTGGGGCGTAAACTTTATCCCCGCTCGACTAAAATTTGGGTTTGGTCTTGGTCGCCGACCAAATATAATCGCCCACTGTTCATTTAGTCTGGGATTTGGTCGATGGTCCGTCCCGCTACGCCTGGTTCAGAGACCAAATAAATGGGTTTAGTCGCCCACTGCAGTTGCTCTTAAACGATCAATATCACAACACCTACATATATAATCAAGCAAATTAACCAAGATGAAAATAAATAAATAAACTTAGTAGATGATGGTTACCAAGAAGATCTTGGGATGACGTCCATAAACATGTTGGAATATTTTCAACAACGCTATCCAGGGGGGTCCTGGGGGGCGTAGCCAGAATATTCAAATCTAACAGACGCCATTGATGTCTGATGATGAAGAGACTCGAGTGAAAAGATGTATTCCCAACAGATTCGAAAATCCCTATAAATGGCATCTCCCATAACTCGTTGAAAAAATCATCGAAAAAAACCTTCTCTGTTTTTCTCTCTTTTTTCTAAAGCATCATCAGAAGTTTTTTGTTCACATGTGTTCTTGATTGAATCAAGGGGTACAAACCTTGAATTCAATTTCCGTTGTAGGGCTTTCATTGTATCCTGAAGGCATTATTTCACATACCCGTTGTAATCGCCAATTTATTGGGAGGGTAGAAATAATTGTCTAAAAGAAATCGTATGAGCCTTGAAAGCTTTTGAGTACAACAATTTCTTTGTGTTTATTTCATCCTCTATTTGAACCCATTTTCCAACAAAACATTCGCATCCGGTATAAAAGGCATGCCATCGAAGTTAAAGTCAGGCCTCTGTATCTTCTTCTTCAAGTAAACACATAAGAATTCTTGATCCGAAGGAGAAAACACGAAACCAGGAGGAAGTTCCCTTAGGTATTGTACGCCAGGAACATCATCTTGATCAGAAAGAAGTTCATTGTTATGATAATTATCGAAACCAGGAAGAAGCTCCCCTGGGTATTGTACGCCCGGAACATCATCTTGATCAGAAAGAAGTTCTTGGTTAGTAATTACTGTATGTTCAAAAGATAGATTCAGATATGCAAATACATACCTCTCCATGGTCATCATCGCATCCTCATGCTGGTACATATGATTATTAGATGCCACATGAATATTCTCGTCGTATTCCTCCGTCTTTCTCTTACCCTTCAAATCTTCATTCTCCATTATACCGCAGTTGATCAACAAAACCAAGCCAGATATTATAAGGATCGATGTATCCAGGAAGGTAGGTTTATATGGTATATATAGGCTTGATTAGTCGGCTAGCTGAGGTAAGTCCATCAAGGGATCCGAATTCTACTTCAATACTAGTTTATATATATTTAGGTAATATAGACCGGCGGGATGGAATTCTAGTTTAAAGTTTCCAATTATGTATTGGTATATCGGTGGGTTTCCGTTTTCTACCGGAATAAGTAACAAATAACGTAACTCATCGTGTGCATGGAAATTATTTTTGAATCGTCAATGAACATCATGAGAAGTTATAGACGACAAATATAAAGTTCTGCAGAAATGCAAATGCAATCAAATAAAGCCATTGATTTCACCAAGACAAGTCGGTTGACTTTAATGGGCTTTGTTCCATTGAGCTTTTAGTGCTCCCGTTGATCTGAGGCCCAACTTGGTTTTGGTGCAAAAACAACTGTTTACCGTGCTGTGAATGTAAAGTTCAGATTTCATGAACCATTATTTTCCTTTTAGTATTTGTTACTCTTCAAATAAGGAGGATTTTTGTTAAAGGGAGAGCAAAACGGGATCTGAGTAGAGCGAATATCCCAATCGACTCGCTAACCAAGTGGTCTGGTGGTTGGTATGCTCCCTCCCACTGCGGAGGTAGGGGTTCGAACCCTGTAATTGCCCAAATCCACTCCAATTTAAGGAGTTTGGATGTAGTCTAGGGTATCAAAAAAAAAATCGCTAACTAAGCCGATTCTCCTAATGAGTTGATTTTTGTATTTTTACGGACCAAAGTACCCATATCTATTAGCAACATATTTTGCGTTTTGATGCGATTATCTTCAACTACGATTTAAATCTTCAATTACGTTAGAGCTAATGATAAAGGTAGAGGGAAAATCATAGTTCGTGTTCGGACTAATTGGAATGTGATTATCTTTTTAAACAATGGATGTGATCATTGATCCATGTTTGTTATCTTTGTCGTGAAGGTTCTGCCGCACAGAGAAGAATCAACAATCATGTTATTCATGTATATTAATATAATGCTCCAGTAGACGAAATGTCTCTGCCAAAGCTTTAACGAGACCTGATGACTAAAATCAAACGAATCTATACTTCAGATCAGATCCATTCTAATTCAAGAGATGACATGTATGAAGCCTTCAACATTTTAATCCGATATATCCTGTCTTTGTTCTTTTGATTCTTTAAATAATATAGAAAGCAGAATATAAATTTTAAATAAAAAAAATCACTTAATCAGAAAATGAATATTTTACCATTTCATACGGTCTTTTCATGTCTTCGCCGACAACCTTATTCCCTATAGTTTCCCTATCTTCCCTAGAATAGTTTAACGAATGTCTCCAGGTTGAGAGTGTATGTATAATTAAGGGTAGTTTGGTCGGAGTCAGCTGGATTAATTGGATCGACCTAGTTAGTGACTCAGTCACGATTTTCGCTCTCCTCAAATCGTATTTTGCTCTTCCTTTAACAAAAATCAATGAGGAGATGTAAGTTTATTTGTATTTGTTAACAACCAGTCATCACCATTATTTTCCTTTATTTTTCCCGTGATACCTTTTTATTTAACCAATTGATGTTTTATACTTTCGTGCGTTTTCTTACATTAGTCGCCCAAATAAGGAAGCTCCATACCATAAAAAAAGAAGACCAAATCACACCTTACAATTTCCTGTGAGGGAGTTAAAGGATCATATGCAAACAAAGTGATAGATCCAGAGGCTGCAGAATGCATGGCAATTATGGAGGCTCTTAGTTGGATCAAAGCTCTTAACATCGAAGAAGTTCACTTAATTGCAGACGCGGAAATTGTGGTGCAATCTATTTCTACAGACAAATTTCAAGTTAGATGGGAAAACCATCATTTCATTAGTGAAATTAAACTATTATTTCATCTTTCAAGTTTTGTAAAATCTCTGATGTAAAGAGAGACTTCAATAATATTGCAGACTGTGTTGCAAAAAAAGTTAGGAGAGACAAACTCTTACTAGAAGAGTACAAGGATTATTCTCCATGTTTTTTATCTCTGTTACATAGTCTTGCAGTGCCTAGAAATGCCTAATTAATAGATGTTCCGAGCTATCAAAAAAAAAATAAAAAAATCACACCTTAAAAAAACTTCACCCGGAAAAAGAGTCCCCTCTTTCCCTTCTTATTCATATTAGTAGCTGAAATTTTCACCAAGCTAATGAAAAATGTAGTACAACTCAATCTGATTTCTGGTTTCTCTATTCAAATATCTCATCTATAGTTTGCTGCTGACACATTGGTGTTCCTTGATGACAAAGAAGAAGAAGCAGAAAATTTAGTTTTAGTTCTACAAATCTTCGACGCTTTAACAGGGTTGAGTGTTAACTTCAACATAAGTGCTGTCATTAGTACAGGAGCAAATCGTAAAATTGAAGCAATGGCGAATATTATCCACTTTGGGATTGAAAGTTTACCACTAAAATGTTTAGGTTTGGCATTAGGAGAAAAAGCAAGGAATGTTGATATTTGGGATAGAGAAATTTCAAAAAAACTTATTCCGTGGAAGAAGAGATTTTCCACTAAAGAAGGGAGAGTTCTTATGATTAAAAGCTCCCTTTCAAGCCTCCCTATTTACTATATGTCCATATTTCCAATGCCAGCAAGTGTTGAAAAAAAGCTAAACTGGATAATGAGTAACTTTTTATGGGGCTCATCTGCAGATGCGAGAAAAATTGATTGGGTTGCTTGGGAGAAAGTTTGCACCCCAAAGAAAATCGGGGGTTTGGGAATTAGAAACTTAAGACTTGCAAATAAAGCCCCCTTAACAAAGTGGTCTTGTAGATTCGCAAAACAAAAGAAACAACTCTGGAGAAAAATCAATCAAGAAAAAAATGGAAGCTGAAAAAGAGGATTTTTGGTTCAAAGATGGCTCATAACCACAAGGACGAGGAATCTGGAAAGGAACTCAGAAACACAAACCAGTGTTGGAAACAATTTCAGTTACAGAAGTTAATAAAGGTGATGCAATTAGCTTCTAGTGGGATAAATGGAGAGGCATCCAAGCTTTGAAACTCAAATTTCTAAATATCATCAAGATCTCAAAGAAAAAGCATGCTACTATACAAGAAATGATACATAACGGGACTTGGAATATGCAGCTAAGAAGAGCAAGGACTATGGGATAGACTCTAAAATAGTCTATTTCTTTCAAAGCGAGTGAGAGTCTATGTGAAAGAGTGAAAAATTGACCGTGAGATAGAGTGAGAAAGGACTACACGGCTAACAATTAGCCGTTAGGTAGAAAAAAAAACAACTAAATCCTTAATTCACGGGCAACAACAAAAGAGAAAATCTCATTCTTTTCTATTATTTCTCACTTTCTCCCCTAGCAAATTTATTCTTCTACTGCAAATACGACAGAATATTAGTCGTGTAAAACTCAAACCTAGTATTACGACAATCTAATAGTCGTTTAAACAAGAAAACAAACACAAACACAAACAGTTTGCCGTTTTTTTATTACCTATTTCACACGGCAAACTATTAGCCGTACAGGGAAGACTTTCCCTCACTCTTTCGATTGAAAGAAAGGTTGATTGAGTTTGGGGTGAAAGTGGGTTTGTCTCTACCTATAGTAGGATCTAATTTGATCAACTCTTTCACTTTGAAGGAGACTCTCATCCCCCATATCCCTTGCTCGAAGTAATTTGACTCAAGATGAAATTCCTAAAATGTTATCATTGTTTGCTGACTTGGGCTCTCCTACAATCTTGGATGATGAAACTCCAGATAATTTGAAACGCACTCTCGCAGAGGGCTTTAGTGTCAGAACTTGTTATAAATGGCTAGTGGATCCATTACCAGCGCTTCCTAATTAAATACCAGTCTCCTGCATATGGATTCAGTTTGTGCCACTTAAAGTGAAATATTTTATATGGTCTGTAGCGTTCAATGCCATCCCAATTCTTGACAACTTATTTCGAAGAGGATGCCAGATCCAAAACCATTTATGCCCAATGTGTCAGATGCAACCAAAATCAGTTAACCATCTTTTTCTGCACTGTCATCTCAAAGTTTCTGGAAATACTTCATACGCAACTACAATATTATGTGGGTTTATGGGTATTCCCTAGTTTCTCAGCTAGAAGCATGGAAATTCACAAGGGGGAGAAACAGGGGGTGAAAAATCTGACCCTTGTTAGTATTAGTTATGGGATGAATGCACAGATGCGTGATGGCTCAGAAAGACCGAGAGCTATAAAAGTAGTGATCAGTGAAGTTAAACTCCCCATCTATACTTGGTCAGGAAACCAGAATTTGATCAAATTTAGTCCTTTTAGAAATCTTGTATCGCATTGGACGTCATAATAAACTATAGATAATTGTTGTTAGAGCACTGCTCGGTCGAACTGGAAAGCGTTGCTATCTCAAGCTTGTTGTCAAATTTAGTTGCCAAAATATAATTCTTTATTTCTAGTCTACTTATAGCTAAGTCTCGGATTAGTATAGAAAGTGTAGTTGTGCATTAGACTTCACGACATTCATCGATTGAAGACGAAGAACTACTAAGGGGAGCTTGTGGAACTTTATCGACAAAAGGTATGTGGAGACTTGAACTGATATATCACTCAAAAGTCTATCTACTCTATCTTCTATTTGAGACAAAAGTCGTATATCTATATAAACATCATATTATACACATTTGATATTTCGATCTTAGTTTAACTCGCTTACATATTTCTTATGTGTTGGTAAACTTTCGCTTTAACCAAGTTAATCTTATATTCTTGACGAAAGTCAAAAGATGAACATGTGAAAATCACCTTGTAACATCTTACATGATTTGTGTGAGATAGTCATTTGATGTAGACTCGGAATGTTTCGTATTGATTATTCGATCACTTGAAAATTGCTTCGAAGATAATAGTTTGTGTGAGACAGCTATTCCCGTCTTCTAAGAATGTTTCAATGATTGAAATGGTAGTTTAGAACACTTAACCATAATTGGATTATAAGCAAAGTATGCGTACTTGCATAGGTGTTGATCCAAGAACGAAATATAGTATGCATACCCGTATGCGTACTGGCGAGGTCAGGTAAAGTTCGGGAGCTAGAGTATACGTACATGTAGGCATACTAGCGAAGTCAGTTGAAGTCCGGGTATTATAGTATGCGTACATGTACGCGTACTGGATTCAACTGAAGCTTGGAAGTGTACGATAGTATGCGTACATGTTTGCATACTGGAAAACACAGTCCAAGTCTAGCTACTTAGGTATGCGTGCACGTTTGCATACTTGAGTAGGTTATGCTCTTATATTTAGGAATGCAATCTTTTGCAAACCGTGTCTATAATGTTCATGAATTGATTCGAGTGGATCAAAATCGATTTTGCTTCAATTGTGTCTTCTATACTTCTACGAGAATGTAAATAATTGAACTAGTTTTATTTGAGTAATTTGAACTAGTTATGGTTAAGATGAATATGGTTGATATGAAAGTGTTCATATGGATAACTTCGGTTAACTATTGTTGATCCATCAAAGGTGTACAAGTTTAGGTACGATTACCCATATCTAAATGAAGTCACTTTTCATTTGTGTGTAACAAGCTAAGTTCGATCTAACGGTAGAAAGATATTAGCTTGAGTCTAATCAGGTTTTTATCTAATGGTGAATATAAAATGCTTTATTACCAAGGTAACATTGATTACAAACCCTGATTTGAAGACCATATAAAGGAGAACTCTAGCAACTTGGAAACCTAATCCCCACACCTTCTGTGTGATACTAGTTGCGACTACAGTCGATTCTCCTTTAACCTTAGATTTTTCTAAAACCCAATAGGTTAACGACTTAAAGACTACATTGGGATTGTAAAGCCAGACTAAACTATTTTCTCTGTAGTTGCGTGTTCTGATCTTGTTGTTTTCTATCGTGTTGAGTACTATCTTCTCTAAGATTTGCTCGAGATTTAATCTCCGATAGGCAAGATAAAAATTAGTCACAAACATCTTCGTCTCATCGTTTGTGATTCCACAATATCTTGTTTCGCTACCATGCAATTAAGATTATTGTGAGGTGATTGATGTTTCTAGGATATTCTTCGGGAATATAAGTATGGTATATCAATTGGTTCATTTTCACCTTGATTTATCAAATGACAGAACAAAACTCATAGGTATATCTGTGGGAGACAGATTTATCTATTAAATAAACTTTTCTTTGTGAGTCAAATTGGTTTATCTAGTCTACGACTTTGGATCGTAGCAACTCTTAGTTGTGGGTGAGATCAGCTAAGGCAATTAAGTGCACAGAATCCGGTGTGGTTCTAGAAGCGTAAGGAACGCGACTGTACCTTGATCAGTGTGAGATTGGTTATGGCTCAATTACATTCCAGTCCGAAGTTAACTTGGAGTAGGCTAGTGTCTGTAGTGGCTTAATACAGTGTGGTGTGTTCAAATCTAGACTAGGTCCCGGGGTTTTTCTGTATTTGCGGTTTCATTAACAATACTTCTGGTGTCTGTGTTATTTCTTTTCCGCATTATATTTTCTATATAATTGGAATATCACAGGTTCTGCGTAAGTTCAATCAATTGTGAATCCAACCTTTGGTTGTTGATTAAATTGATTGACACTTAGATATTTGGTTTTGATACCTTCCAAGTTATTTCTTATATTCAATCGATCTATCAATTTCTTATTTGTTTGGTTGCAGATTGAATTGAGAAATAGAGATATAACTCTTTGATATACTTTTCTTAAGATTGAGTCTGACTGTTTTGTTGATTCTCTTAAAAGTATATTGAAGTTAGTCCATATAGATTTCCAAGCGATTTTGCTGGTAGGGAGGATTCTCTTAAAATTGGATGTATTCAAAACAAAGCGATTTTAAGAGAATCAACAATGAATATCATTCCCATTATCACAAATTGGATGTATTATGTGTTTGTTGTCGATTTTGCTGTCAGAGATGACAAAGAAAAATTCATAATTGCACTGTAGGATTCTCATGCCTCCATCTCCTCCACTAAAATCCTAACTTGCAATAACCTAATGAGAAAAGATTCACGAAATCTTTTTTAAAGGTAAAACTACAAACTACAAACCTAATTTAGCAGGCTGGCAATGAAAAGAAGGGTACCAATTACCTTTGATATGTCCAAACCATCATGAAATCCATTTCAGTAAAAAGGTGATGACTGATCCCATTTTCAGAGCCCATATTCAGATTATTAGAGGAGTAAAAGTGAATAATCCCAAAATCTCAAGATTTTTCTGCTAAAGATGATTTGGCTCAGCGTAAGGATTGTTGTTCACTTGAGGGGCTGCTGATGATCAAGTAAGGTGAGCTTGAGAAAACTAGGTTTTGAGAGGAAAAGTCATTATGACAATAACTTTTCCGATCTACATACCATTTGATGATCTTTCGGTCTTAGGATTTATGACGGCAGAGTAATTCAGGGAGACATCCAGAGTGAAGAAGGGAAAAAAGAAAATAAGAAGAGAGTAGATTTTGCCGAGCAAAAAAAAAAAAGAGAGTAGGTTTTAAATAGTAAGTTTGGCAAAACCTAGTCAACGAAAAGTAAAGATCATGGTCAAGATGTTCCCACAATTAGTATAAAAAAAGGGAAAGCCCTAAAGGGGCACCACAGTGTCTACAGGCTTGAGTCTTCTCTTGAGGTTAGATGATATCTTAAAATTCCACTAAATTTCCAATAAAAGATTAATTCTGAAAAAGTTCTCTTCAACAGAGGCTGAGTCCTCCCGAAGAATCTACCTACTGAAGATCTAACCGGTCTTTTTCTTGCACTCCGTCTCAAGCTAAGTTAATGCAACGAAGGGTGTGAGAGATCTAGGGGGCATCTCCAGAGGTATATTGACTTCCAACTGTTTGCCGACAATTCCATAGATGCACGAATTCTCTGATCACTCAAAACCAGGAGTGACAAGAAATATCTTTGCTCAACTACAATGTGCAGAGCATTTAAACCCATTGCATGGCACTCAGATAACCTTGTATGAATACACATATAAATCATCCTTCACTAGCATCCCTAAGCATTGCCACAAGTGATAATAAGTGATCTAATTGAGGTAACCAACGAAGTGGAAAGACCACTCATGTAGATCTGAAATCAATACACCCCAACTTAGCATCACTCGCACAACAAAGTAAAAAATACGAAATTCATAACCAATGCCGAGAATCGTAATTGGATTCAAAAGTGCTTCATGTTGCGCCAAAGCCTGCGGAAGCGTTAGGTTTGCACTACTGCGAGGTATCTCAATATCGCCAAGAACACAATCACACACACAAGAAGAACAAGTATTTAACGAGGTTGAATCCTGGGGAAGGAATAAGCAATTTTATATATCTCCGTATAGGTTGGAATATACAAAGCCTAAGCAGAGAAGAAGAGAACTCTTACTAGTTCTGGTATGTTTTCTCTAGTTCTCTCTATGGCTATTTATACACATCAATAGGACTGGACACATTCCTTAACAACGATTACTTTCCTATAAGTATAGGGTTTACTAACTTAGCTCTAAGAGACAAACCTCTTAAGCTGCTATACTTAGGACACAAGTACTTGGTTTCCTTAACCAACTAGATTTCCTAATCTAGACCTTGACCGAACTACCAACAATTCTCCACTTCGGATCATGCATTCATGCATAAGACGATCAATAGATAAAATCACCTCCATCTTCCAACGTCGATTGAACCATCACTGGTTGCCTACATATCCTCAATAGGAATCAAACCCGACCGTAGTTCTCTCAAATGGCCTTGCTAGAAGACCTCCACCAGGTTCCTAAGAACCTATACTCCAAAAGGGACTTTCACCAAACCGGAAGGATGTGGATCAATTTCGAACAATGTTGAAACTTGATCCAAGATACTACTTTAGTCAACATATCAGCTGGATTGTCTTTGGTATCGATCTTCACAAGTAGAATGTCTTCTTCTTCAAGAATTTCTCTCACAAAGTGAAACTGTACGTCTATATGTTTGGTTCTAGCATGATGCACTTGATTCTTAGCCAAATAAATTGCACTTAGACTATCACAATGCATAGGCAGTTGGTCTTGCACAACTCGTAAGTCATCTAGCAAACCTTGTAACCATATAGCCTCCTTAAATGCCTCTGTCACTGCCATATACTTCGCATCCATAGTTGAAAGCGCCACTGTAGACTGCAATATTGATCTCCAAATAACTGGTGCTCCTGCTATGGTAAATACATACCCTGTAGTTGAACGTCTCTTGTCCAAATCACCAGTATAGTCAGAATCCACATACCCAACTGTTGATGGTGGATTTTAGACAAGGGGTAAAATCGTAAAACCCCATGACCTAGTGTTACCCGCAACACATTAACTAAGAGCATTTAACTCAGGTGTAAATAATTAATAGGGGTATTTTTTTCAAAATACCAGATTAGGTTTTCAACACGTAACCCTAATTCCAAAACCAAGCCGCATCTCGCGCACCATGGCAAAGAATGCCAAACCAAGCCGCACTCTGCGCAGACCGTGGCAAAGAAATGCCAAACCAAGCCGCACTCTGCGCACCATGGCAACCATGCCAAACCAAGCCGCACTCTGCGCACCATGGCAACCATGCCAAACCAAGCCGCACTCTGCGCGCACCATGGCAAAGAATGCCAAACCAAGCCGCACTCTGCGCACCATGGCAACCATGCCAAACCAAGCCGCACTTTGCGCACCATGGCAGCAATGCCAAACCAAGCCGCACTATGCGCACCATGGCAACCATGCCAAACCAAGCCGCACTCTGCGCACCATGGGAGCAATGCCAAACCAAGCCGCACCCTGCGCACCATGGCATCAAGCCATATTTCCAAGCCGCTATGCCTTTGTCCGACGCCCAAATATAGCGCCCTAGGTTTGCAAGACTCGCAACTAGGTCAACATGGCCGCACGTGCCATTGGCACATGCCAAAACGTGTCGCAGGCCATAGTTCCAAGTCGCTATGCCTTTGGCCCACGCCCAAATATAGCGCCCTAGGTTTGCAAGGCTTGCAACTAGGTCAACATGGCCGCACGTGCCATTGGCACATGCCAAAACGTGTCGCAGGCCATATTTCCAAGCCGCTATGCCTTTGGCCCACGCCCAAATATAGCGCCCTAGGTTTGCAAGACTTGCAACTAGGTCAACATGGCCGCACGTGCCATTGGCACATGCCAACATGTGTCGCAAGCCATATTTCTGAGCCGCTATGCCTTTGGCCCACGCCCAAATATAGCGCCCTAGGTTTGCAAGACTTGAAACTAGGTCAACATGGCCGCACGTGCCATTGGCACCTGCCAAAACGTGTCGCAGGCCATATTTCCAAGCCGCTTTGCCTTTGGCCCACGCCCAAATATAGCGCCCTATGTTTGCAAGACTTGCAACTAGGTCAACATGGCCGCACGTGCCATTGGCACATGCCAAAACGTGTCGCAGGCCATATTTCCAAGCCGCTATGCCTTTGGCCCACGCCCAAATATAGCGCCCTAGGTTTGCAAGACTTGCAACTAGGTCAACATGGCCGCACGTGCCATTGGCACATGCCAACATGCGCCGCAAGCCATATTTCTGAGCCGCTATGCCTTGGACCCACGCCAAACATAGCGCCCTAGGTTTGCAAGACTTGCAACTAGGTCAACATGGCCGCACGTGCCATTGGCACATGCCAAGATGTGCCGCAAGCCATATTTCTGAGCCGCTATGCCTTGGGCCCACGCCAAACATAGCGCCCTAGGTTTGCAAGACTTGCAACTAGGTCAACTTGGCTGCACGTGCCATTGGCACATGCCAAACACACACGCTGGTAGCCTAACTTGCAAACCGTGCAAGCTACCACCAAGGCATTCCGCACATGCCAAACTCACACGCGAGTAGCCCAACTTGAGAACCGTGCAAGCTACCACCAAGGCATTCCGCACATGCCATTGGCACATGCCACACGCGCCACTAGCAGCGCCACTTGCACTCAAGATGCAACCAACACTCGAGACATCAACACAAGCCGGGGATGCTTCTTTAGGGTTTTGGTTTGGCGGTCACAAAGATGCAACAGACACTACGCTCACATTAAGAAAGCGTGAAAAGTAATAAAGCGGTCAAATAAAAGAGGAAATAAAGGTGAAAAACGTTTTCACCCATTAAACCATGCGGTTACCACCTCCTCCCATTATTTCACCCATTACTCTCTTCCTTCATGAGGCCAGGGTACGTTTCAAACTCGACTTGTATAAATAGGTCTTACCTATTTCCACCAGACGACAAGTCTCGGTCAGGAGAAATATACTACACTTACACTCTCAGAAAGGCAACTTTGCAAGCTCTCCCAAAAGCTTCCATCTCTTGCAAGCTAACGAAGCTTCCACTTTCTGATACAAGTCGAGACGCTACTCTCTCAGAATTATTCTGGCCTCAACACCTTTCTTTGCTTCCCTCCCCAAATCAACCTTTCTCCTCCACTTTGTGACCGAAGCAAGTCTGGAACGGCCATTTCTTAGTTTAGGCCGGACTTGTACAGATTGATCTCTCGAACCTATAAAGTGCTCACGTGCAGCACATTTGTTTAGGGTTTGAACCAGTTTCTCACTCACCCACTCGATTTACCAAAATCGACAGAAACGATTTTCACCCATAAACAATTGGCGACCACAGCGGGAGGATTGATCTATCGGCTACAATATCAGATTGTCGATCTCGTCCTTCAACCCAGATGTCAAGATGGTAGGGGAAGGCGACTCAATCCGACTCAACCACCAGACGACCCGGTTACCAGTTGTAAAACTACACAAGAAAACTGGGAACTTGCTGAAGATGATATTACTCAACCAAAGATGCTACCAGCGATTGGGGACTTGCTGGCGATGCTACCAGCAAAACCGCCATCAAAATCGCCTTTTACATGGAGAGGGGCGTGTTCGCAAAACCTATGAAGTGAGTAAATTCAGACTGAGCAAGATATACAATCTATTTTTAGGTTCTTGGTAAAACCGTCATACTACTGAGTCTTGTGCCTATTGCTAGCACACACTTTCATAAAAGCAATATTCTTTTACCAAAACATAATCAGAGTCATATTATCAAAACCATTCATCCCAGAAATGATCCAATACCCTAAAAACCTACCAGCTGTCTATCGAAGATCAAGTTTTGAACCAGACATCCAATATGTCTTTCAAAATAAAAAACCTAAATGAAAGTTTAACAGAGAAACGTTCAAGGAAAATCGTCCAACAGAAGTCTGCTCTTCTTGGAGAAAGTCAACTTTACGTCCTCAAGAGCCGCTCTCTTCATAGTCAACATCTTGGAAAGCTTTTCGAGTTCCATCTCTTGTCGGGCAATCTCCTCGGCGGAAAGGCTTTCGATTGATGCATCTTTCAACTTTTGGATCTCAGCAAGGCCTTCGACAAACCACGAAGTGTTGAACTCTTTTTCTACGCACACGTCACGATGGTGCTCCCAGTCGGCAATAACGTCTTCAGAAACGGTGTGACCAGTCACCTCACGCATATCCTCGATGGAAGATAAAGCCTCTTCCACATGCTTAACCAGCGCAAATCGACTAGTGACTTTCTTGGTTGTAGCCATATGTCCGTGCTTCTCCCAGATTCTGGTATACAACGCCTCATGCTTAGCCAGCACGCTAAAGCCGCCTACCAGCACATGACCTGGATAAGGAACCAAGTACGGGGGATCAAAAATGGCGCCTGCAAGTGGCCTCACGACTCGCAAAGGGTCTTCTTCCATGTCTACGGCAACAACCATCAGAGAATCATCCACCGTTTGAACCACGTCTGTGCCCGGCAATTGGCCAACTCCCATCTCCGAGTCACGAAAGGTGGTCACCAAAGGCAAGTTTTCGTGTGACTCCATCCCGGAATCGTCCTCCGAACCGGATTCCTCCTGCAAACTTGAGTTAGACATTTTTCAAAAGAAGAAACAGAAGAAGAAGAAAGAAAAGAAGCGCGAAACTCACCGAACCACTTCCCGAAGAAGAACCAGTGCTGCCAGAGGAATCACTTTCGCTTGTTGAACTTTCTTCTTTCTCTGACTCATCACCGCTATCAGTAGGCTCGGTGCCGCCGGAATTCTTTGAAGAAACTGCCGTCTCTTGGCAACGTGCAAGGGCAGCGAAAGCATTAACACTACCGAAGCCCTGAAGGAAACAAGACACATGTTCTCAGCCGAAATCCACGTGTTTTGAGACAAACTAATGAAGAGGCGACACATACCTGGTTATTGGAAGAACTGAAAGACACAAGAGCCGTAGAAGGATCTTGTGAAACCGTCCGGAACCCGCCAGCACGATTCTTCGTTCTCCGTTCTTTGGACTGGGGACTTTCCGGGTTGCTAGGCAACTTTCGCTTGGGATCTATCAACATTGGATACTCCTTCAGAACTGCTGGGGAAGGTTTGCAACAAAAGTTTTCCACCACGTTATTCACAAAATCTCGGATCATAGTAAACTCGTCGCACCAAAACTCGTTATAGCCGAAGGTCGTCGAAGTTACTCTTCCCATTTGAAAGAAGGAAAGACGGATACCCGGCTCAAGGGCACTGGCGTCAAGGGCGACATGCAACGAATCCTTAGGGATCACCGGCCGGTAAACAAGAGGCACCCCTTGATCGAAACCCATGTGACGAGCAGCACGGTCAATATTATAAGCAGCTATCTGGAAAGATCCCACGAAGAAAGACGGCATATAACCGGGCAAGCAGCTTTGAATGAACAGGTTTTCACCAACGCTCAAACCGTCATCCGAAGACAAAGACATGAGCGGAGCAGAAGCAAAAGTGTCAATTTGAGTCACTGACTTATGGACCGGCCCCCATGGACGAAAATTGATTTCATGCAACTTATCAAGAAAACTAACCAAGCTCACGCCAACTCTTGGACGCCTGTTCACCCATCGAAGAATTCGGGAGCCACCCCAACTCACGGAAGCGAAGGCAACGGTTTCGAGCATACTTCTCAAAGTGATCCCATAGCCGGACTTGCAGAAAGGCAACGTGCACATATGAATCCACTTTCATGAAACCATTCGTAACTCGCATGTTTGCAACTAGGTGATCCAGATGCACATACAAGGAACCAAGGAACAGCTTGCCAATGGGAAGAACTTCACCCTTTGCCAACTTCACAGCAATCGCTAACAACTCTGGTCTTATTCCCTTCTTGCCAGAGCCGTCATCAAAAATATCTCTAGACAACCAGAGAGCCAAAAATGCTGCGACATGAAGATCACTGCTTTTCTGTTCATGCTCCAACTCGTCCGGAAACCATTGAGATATACACCAACCGTAAGGTCACTTTTCATCCTCTTTCCGGGCAGAGTCCTTCGACTTCACAATGGAGTCTTTCCGAGCGAAATCACCCAACTTAGCGGCCAGGTCATCCCGCATCTTCGCCTCACTTTCAAGATAATTGGATTATAAGATTCCCGATCCTTAGGAAGGTTCAGCAAGAGAGCCACACTCTCCAAGGAGAAAGTTATCTCACCCCATCTACATATGATTGTATGGGTGTCCGAACACCATCTGGAGATGAAAGAAACCAAGCCTGGGATGTCCTTCATAATCTGGAAATTTACTGAAGTCTTGACAGCATCAATGACCTGCGCTTGAGTCAAGTTGGTATTTATACGCTCCTCGCTCACCATGAACTCAACCCATCTGTCAAAAGAACGCAATGGACTTTGACACATCCTGAAGTCAATGTTGGAAGAAGAATATACCCCTTTATGAAGACAGAACCGAATGGTACTCTCTGGGCGAACCGAACGTGTCTTCCTGTCATCCTCACCACCGTTAGCAAAATTGGCACGAAACCTGGGTAATTCTTCCGAGCAGGGGCGAGGGCTCTAGTGAAGAATTCATCATCTATGTTCGGCTTGGAATTATGAGCATCCTTCGACGAAGTGAAATTTGTTTCAGGTAACATCTTATCGAATTCCTTCACAACAATTTGGTAATAAGATATCTGCACAAAACAATCGGAGAAAGGCGAAGTTATTTCTCTGACACATAATCGTACCCAACAAAAAAAAAAGAAAGAGGAAGGAGGACGTATTTTATTCGAGTTCAAGACTATATACGCAGTATTTTCTTCGGGTTCGAGACTATATACGCGGCATTCTATACGGGTACAAGTGTGTCTACAGATCCTTCTTCGGTTTCAAAAATATATGGAGCATTTTTCTATTGGTTCAAAAACTGCGCGCGTGGTACTTCTTTCAAGAGGCAAAAATCATATATACAATATTTCCTGCGGGTTCGAAGTCATATGAAGCATATACACGTATTCTTCTTCGGGATTCATACGGGATTCTCTACGGGATCGAAATACACATGCAGTGTTTCGTACGGGCTCAAATACGCCTACAATATCGTTCTTCGGGTTCAGAATTATATACATAGCATCCTCTACGGGTTCAAAATACACACGCAGTATTTTCTTCAAGGTTCAAATATTTCTTTCGGGACCGAAAATTCATATATGCAATATTTCCCACGGTTCCAACAATATATGCAAAGTATTCCCTTGTTTGCATACGTACTATATTTTCTACAAGAGGCACGCCAAGGAATCATATGCAAGGATTGTGGAAGCGCCTACTTTTAAGGTGTATACCTATATAAAAAAAAAAAAAAAAAAAAGAAGAGTACTCGAAGACATACCTGGAAGCTGGTTTCTCTTTGCCGTTAGTATGAAAAAAGGAAAGAATAAAGCGCAGTATGGGGAGAAAGGGGATTTATATATATATATATATATATATATATATAGGCGTGAAAGACTTTGAAATAGGGAAGGATTCCCCTTTCACCAAAATCACGGGTGTAAGAAGCGGGCCCACAAAGGGTACGACTTCCCAATGCCGCCCAAGTCACGCCTGCAAGCATGGTTTCCAAGATTAGACCGACCTCCCAATGGTCGCACAAGTCACGCCTGCAAGCATGGTTTCCAAGATTAGACCGACCTCCCAATGGTCGCCCAACTCACGCCTGCAAGCATGGTTTCCAAGATTAGACCGGCCCCACCAATTGCGCCAACTTCCCAACGTCGCCCAAGCTGTACCGGGCCCACCAGTTGTGCCAGCCTCCCGATTTGTGCAAAACTACCAGAGGCAAAGATTCGAAATCCTATTTATAAAAGGTCAGACAAGCCTCTTCAATTTTCTTTACCGTTTGTTGTTAATAGTTTGTCACCATCTTATGCTTACCTCGCAACAAAGCCCCTGTTCCGAGTAAAGCAGGGGACTTAATGTTGATGGTGGATTTTAGACAAGGGGTAAAATCGTAAAACCCCAAAACCTAGTGTTACCCGCAACACATTAACTAAGAGCATTTAACTCAGGTGTAAATAATTAATAGGGGTATTTTTTCAAAATACCAGATTAGGTTTTTCAACACAGAACCCTAATTCCAAAACCAAGCCGCATACTGCGCACCATGGCAGCAATGCCAAACCAAGCCGCACTCTGCGCACCATGGCAGCAATGCCAAACCAAGCCGCACTCTGCGCACCATGGCAACCATGCCAAACCAAGCCGCAATCTGCGCACCATGGCAGCAATGCCAAACCAAGCCGCACTCTGCGCACCATGGCAGCAATGCCAAACCAAGCCGCACTCTGCGCACCATGGCAACCATGCCAAACCAAGCCGCACTCTGCGCACCATGGCAGCAATGCCAAACCAAGACGCACTCTGCGCACCATGGCAACCATGCCAAACCAAGCCGCACTCTGCGCACCATGGCAGCAATGCCAAACCAAGCCGCACCCTCCGCACCATGGCATCAAGCCATATTTCCAAGCCGCTATGCCTTTGGCCCATGCCCAAATATAGCGCCCTAGGTTTGCAAGACTCGCAACTAGGTCAACATGGCCGCACGTGCCATTGGCACATGCCAAAACGTGTCGCAGGCCATATTTCCAAGCCGCTATGCCTTTGGCCCACGCCCAAATATAGCGCCCTAGGTTTGCAAGGCTTGCAACTAGGTCAACTTGGCCGCACGTGCCATTGTCACATGCCAAAACGTGTCGCAGGCCATATTTCCAAGCCGCTATGCCTTTGGCCCACGCCCAAATATAGCGCCCTAGGTTTGCAAGACTTGCAACTAGGTCAACATGGCCGCACGTGCCATTGGCACATGCCAACATGTACTGCAATCCATATTTCTGAGCCGCTATGCCTTTGGCCCACGCCCAAATATAGCGCCCTAGGTTTGCAAGACTTGCAACTAGGTCAACATGGCCGCACGTGCCATTGGCACATGCCAAAACGTGTCGCAAGCCATATTTCCAAGCCGCTATGCCTTTGGCCCACGCCCAAATATAGCGCCCTAGGTTTGCAAGACTTGCAACTAGGTCAACATGGCCGCACGTGCCATTGGCACATGCCAAACGCGTCGCAGGCCATATTTCCAAGCCGCTATGCCTTTGGCCCACGCCCAAATATAGCCCCCTAGGTTTGCAAGACTTGCAACTAGGTCAACATGGCCGCACGTGCCATTGGCACATGCCAAAACGTGTCGCAGGCCATATTTCCAAGCCGCTATGCCTTTGGCCCACGCCCAAATATAGCGCCCTAGGTTTGCAAGACTTGCAACTAGGTCAACATGGCCGCACGTGCCATTGGCACATGCCAAAACGTGTCGCAGGCCATATTTCCAAGCCGCTATGCCTTTGGCCCACACCCAAATATAGCGCCCTAGGTTTGAAAGACTTGCAACTAGGTCAACATGGCCGCACGTGCCATTGGCACATGCCAACATGCGCCGCAAGCCATATTTCTGAGCCGCTATGCCTTGGGCCCACGCCAAACATAGCGCCCTAGGTCTGCAAGACTTGCAACTAGGTCAACATGGCCGCACGTGCCATTGGCACATGCCAACATGTGCCGCAAGCCATATTTCGAGCCGCTATGCCTTGGGCCCACGCCAAACATAGCGCCCTAGGTTTGCAAGACTTGCAACTAGGTCAACTTGGCCGCACGTGCCATTGGCACATGCCAAACACACACGCTGGTAGCCTAACTTGCAAACCGTGCAAGCTACCACCACCAAGGCATTCCGCACATGCCATTGGCACATGCCACACGCGCCACTAGCAGCGCCACTTGCACTCAAGATGCAACCAACACTCGAGACATCAACACAAACCGGGGATGCTTCTTTAGGGTTTTGGTTTGGCGGTCACAACATGCGCGTACACTACGCTCACATTAAGAAAGCGTGAAAAGGAATAAAGCGGTCAAATAAAAGAGGAAATAAAGGTGAAAAACGTTTTCACCCATTAAACCATGCGATTACCACCTCCTCCCATTATTTCACCCATTACTCTCTTCCTTCATGAGGCCGAGTGCGTTTCAAACTCGACTTGTATAAATAGGTCTTACCTATTTCCACCCGACAATAAGTCTCGGTCGGGAGAAATATACTACACTTACACTCTCGGAAAGGCAACTTTGCAAGCTCTCCCAAAAGCTTCCATCTCTTGCAAGCTAACGAAGCTTCCACTTTACGATACAAGTCGAGACGCTACTCTCTCGAATTATTCTGCCTCAACACCTTTCTTTGCTTCCCTCCCCAAATCAACCTTTCTCCTCCACTTTGTGACCGAAGCAAGTCTGGAAAGGCCATTTCTTGGTTTAGGCCGGACTTGTACAGATTGATCTCTCGAACCTATAAAGTGCTTACGTGCAGCACATTTGTTTAGGGTTTGAACCAGTTTCTCACTCACCCACTCGATTTACCAAAATCGACAGAAACGATTTTCACCCATAAACACCAACACACAACGGATTGTTTCTTCTATCCTTCACAAACTCTAAGCCAACATCAAATGTACCATAAATATACCTCAAAATACATTTCACAGCATGCCAATGTCCCTTACCAGGTGTTGATGGTGGTTTTTAAATAAGGGGTAAAATCGTAAAACCCCATGACCTAGTGTTACCCGCAACACATTAACTAAGAGCATTTAACTCTGGTGTAAATAATTAATAGGGGTATTTTTTCAAAATACCAGATTAGGGTTTTCGATACAGAACCCTAATTCCAAATCAAGCCGCACTCTGCGCACCATGGCAACCATGCCAAACCAAGCCGCACTCTGCGCACCATGGCAACCATGCCAAACCAAGCCGCACTCTGCGCACCATGGCAACCATGCCAAACCAAGCCGCACTCTGCGCACCATGGCAACCATGCCAAACCAAGCCGCACTCTGCGCACCATGGCAACCATGCCAAACCAAGCCGCACTCTGCGCAACCATGTCAAACCAAGCCGCACCCTGCGCATCATGGCATCAATGCCATATTTCCAAGTCGCTATGCCTTTGGCCCACGCCCAAATATAGCGCCCTAGGTTTGCAAGACTTGCAACTAGGTCAACATGGCCGCACGTGCCATTGGCACATGCCAAAACGTGTCGCAGGCCATATTTCCAAGTCGCTATGCCTTTGGCCCACGCCCAAATATAGCGCCCTAGGTTTGCAAGACTTGCAACTAGGTCAACATGGCCGCACGTGCCATTGGCACATGCCAAAACGTGTCGCAGGCCATATTTCCAAGTCGTTATGCCTTTGGCCCACGCCCAAATATAGCGCCCTAGGTTTGCAAGACTTGCAACTAGGTCAACATGGCCGCACATGCCATTGGCACATGCCAAAACGTGTCGCAGGCCATATTTCCAAGCCGCTATGCCTTTGGCCCACGCCCAAATATAGCGCCCTAGGTTTGCAAGACTTGCAACTAGGTCAACATGGCCGCACGTGCCATTGACACATGCCAAAACGTGTCGCAGGCCATATTTCCAAGCCGCTATGCCTTGGGCCCACGCCAAACATAGCGCCCTAGGTTTGCAAGACTTGCAACTATGTCAACTTGGCCGCACGTGCCATTGGCACATGCCAAACTCACACGCTGGTAGCCCAACTTGCAAACCGTGCAAGCTACCACCAAGGCATTTCGCACATGCCATTGGCACATGCCAAACTCACACGCTGGTAGCCCAACATTCAAACCGTGCAAGCTACCACCAAGGCATCCCGCACATGCCATTGGCACATGCCAAACTCACACGCTGGTAGCCCAACTTGCAAACCGTGCAAGCTACCACCAAGGCATTCCGCACATGCCATTGGCACATGCCAAACTCACACGCTGGTAGCCCAACTTGCAAAACGTGCAAACTACCACCAAGGCATTCCGCACATGCCATTGGCACACGCCAAACTCACACACGACAAGCCTAACTTGCAAACCGTGCAAGCTACCACCAAGGCATTCCGCACATGACATTGGCACATGCCACACGCGCCACTAGTAGCGCCACTTGCACTCAAGATGCAACCAACACTCGAGACATCAACACAAACTGGGGGATGCTTCTTTAGGGTTTTGGTTTGGCGGTCACAGCATGCAACGTACACTACGCTCACATTAAGAAAGCGTGAAAAGGAATAAAGCGGTCAAATAAAAGAGGAAATAAAGGTGAAAAACGTTTTCACCCATTAAACCATGCGGTTACCACCTCCTCCCATTATTTCACCCATTACTCTCTTCCTTCATGAGGCCAGGGTACGTTTCAAACTCGACTTGTATAAATAGATCTTACCTATTTCCACCAGACAACAAGTCTCGGTCAGGAGAAATATACTACACTTACACTCTCAGAAAGGCAACTTTGCAAGCTCTCCCAAAAGCTTCCATCTCTTGCAAGCTTCCTAAGCTTCACTTTCTGATACAAGTCGAAATACTACTCTCCTCGACACCTTTCTTTGCTTCCCTCCCCAAATCAACCCTTCTCCTCCACTTTGTGACCGAAGCAAGTCTGGAACGGCCATTTCTTGGTTTAGGCCGGACTTGTACAGATCTATCTCTCGAATCTATAAAGTGCTCACGTGCAGCACATTTGTTTAGGGTTTGAATCAATTTCTCACTCACCCACCGAAATTACCGAAATCAGCAGAAACGATTTTCACCCATAAACACCAGGATAATGCATATAACGGCTGACCATACTAACTGCATGTGAAATGTCTGGCTTTGTACATACCATCGTATACATCAAGCTACCAACAGCCTCAGCATATGGGACTTGGGCCATATACTTTCGTTCTTCTTTAGTAGTGGGAGACATACGAGCATTCAACTTAAAATGAGCAGCAAGGGGAGTACTTACGGATTTAGTTCCTTCATGGACACCAAACTTCTGTAACACTTTCTTCAAATATGCCTTCTGAGACAAACAAACCTTACCCTTCTCTCTGTCACGTTGAATCTCCATACCAAGAATCTTCTTAGCCTCTCCCAGATTTTTCATCTCAAACTCAGATGACAACTTGCACTTCAAATTATCAATCTCTTTCTTGTTATTCGATGCAATTAGCATATCATCGACATACAAGAGCAAATATATGAAAGACCCATCACGTAGCTTCTTGAAGTATACACAATGGTCATAGTGACTTTTTTTGTATGTTTGGCCTATCAAAAACTGGTCAAATCGCTTGTACCATTGTCTTGGAGACTACTTCAGCCCGTACAATGATCTCTTTAGTGTACATACACAATCTTCTTTTCCAGCATTCTTGAACCCACTCGGATGAGTCATATAGATCTCCTCTTCTAGATCACCATGTAAGAACGCCGTCTTAACATCTAGCTGAACTAGGTCTAAAGCATATTGTGCTACCAAGGCCAACAAAATACGGATTGATGAGTGTTTTACCACCGGAGAGAACACCTCATTGTAGTCAATCCCTTCTCTTTGGGCATAACCTTTTGCAACTAACCTTGCCTTGTAGCGTACTTGATTCACCGAAGATCCTTTTTTCTTAGCATATACCCACTTGCACCCTATGGCCTTCTTACCATTCGGAAGCTTCATAAGAATCCATGTGCCATTCTTGTAAAGAGACTCCATCTCGTCCTTCATTGCTTCTTCCCATTCTTTACACTCTGTACTGTGTACAACTTTTAAATAGGAAGTAGGAGTACCATCTTCAACAACTGGTAATGCATAAGCAATGTAATCATTCATCCAACCAGGCTTCCTAGTTGATCTTCTCGGTTTGTTGGTTGCTATGGTCTCCATGACCATAGCTTCTGTATCTTCTACTGACTCTTGTTCCTCTTCCTCAATAGTGTCACTATCATTTGGAACTTCAGTAGTTACCTCTCTTGCAGACCCAATATCTTCGTAGAGGTATTCGAACAGATACAAACTTAACTGGATTTGGTGGAGTTGCATCAATCTCCACCTGCCGCAAAAGGCTCATTAGTATTGGTGCTTCGTTCTCCGCCTGTCGAGAACCCCGAGACTTTACCATAGACATCTCATCAAATGTGACATCTCTACTCATGACTATCTTCTTCTCAACTGGATTCCAAATTTTGAACCCTTTCACTCCACTTTTCATACCCACAAAGATTCCTTTCACGGCACGGCTATCAAGCTTGTTTTCACTAACATGATACCACGCAGACACAACCAAAGATATGAATTGAGTCATAATCATAAGTCTGGTTTACCAAACCAATTCTCCATAGGAGTTTTACCTTCTAATGCAAACATGGCAACCTATTAATGAGGAAGCACGCATATGTAATCTGCCTCAGCCCAAAATGCTTTACCTAATCCAAAGATTAGATAACATACATCGTACCTTCTCCAACAAAGTACGATTCATGCGTTCAACTACCCCATTCATTGCGGTGTCTTCTTAACTGTGAAGTGCCTCTTTATCCCCTCATCCTGACATACTTGTAAGAACGTATCATTCTTGTACTCTCCACCATTATCCGAACGTAGTACTTTGATCTTTCTGCCAATTTGAGTCTCAGTTGCCTTTTTCCACCTCACAAAGATTTATAGGACTTCATCCTTATGCCTCATGGTGTACAGGACCCCAAACATCTGAGTGAACATAGTCAAGAACTCCACTAGTATTGTGGATACATATGCAAAAGCTTGTTCTTGTTTTCTTGCCCTTAACACAATGTTCACAAAATGCTAACTTGCAGGCAATAATACCTTTCAACAAGTCTTGTTGAATCAGCCTATGCAACGACTTCTCACCTGGATGTGCAAGTCTCATGTTCCATAGCTTTGTTTTCTCGGTAGCTACTCGATGTGTTCAGAAATAGACACATCTCCTGTTGTTGTACTCTCAATCAAGTAGTACAAGTTATGATGACGTGTGCCCTTCATGATTACCATAGATCCATAGATTACCTTTAGAACACCATTTTCAGTGACTATCTTATAGCCCTTAGATTCTAAAGTTCCGAGTGAAATCAGATTCTTCTTTATGGCAGGTACAAATCTTACCTCCTTCATCTCTCTAACCATACCATCATGCATCTTGATACGAACACTACCAATCCCAATCACCCTGCAGGTATCATTGTTTCCCATACGTACTTCTCCATCAAGCTCTTCAAAACTTGAGAACCAGTCACGATATGAACATATATGCTATGTTGCTCCAGTATCTAATACCCATGTGCCATCTGTTATAGCACAAGCTGATGGTGTCAAAGTTAGTGAGAAATCAGAAGCATCATCTGATTCTTCATTACCTTTTGCAATGTTCACCTCGGCATTATTATTATCTCATTCTCTTTCCTTGCGCTTGGTACAATCCTTAGCCCAATGACCAAAGTCATGACACCAAGCACACTCATCTTTCTGCAGTCGCGTTCTACTCTTAGAATGTCCTCTACCTTTCCCATAACCACCAGTCTTCCTTCTCCTGTCTATTGAACGACCTCTTGCAAGAAGCAAGTCATTGTTAGCTTCACTTGTAAGGTCTTCACGATCCATCTTCCTGAACTCCTCACTACGCAATGCTGTAGTGACCTCTGCGTATGTCATCTTGTCCTTGCCGTGCATTAATCCTTTAATCACGGGTTCATACTTTTCAGGAAGAGAGTTTATCATACACAAAGCTTGTTCCTCGTCGTTGATCTTCTCATCGTAGTTAACCAACTCAGCAAGAAGTTTATTATATGAATCTAGGTGCTCGGTTAGAGTTGCACCTCTCTTCATGTTATAGCGATACAAATTCCTTTTAAGATGTATCCTATTTGATACGTTCTTCACAAGGTATTCCTTCTCTAGCTTTTCCCGAGAGATCCTTAGTCAAGTCTCGTGCGATAATTAACTCTTACTGTAGTTGCTAAACACCCTCGTATAGAAGCAAGACATAATTTATTCATCTTGTTCCACTGCTTTTCAGACACCTCAACTGGCTGACCTTCTAGAGCTTCTTCTAGGTCAAGATGAACAAGAGCATCCATTACGTCCGTTTTCCATAAACCAAAGTTATTGGTTTCTGTAAACTTTTCTACCTTGAGTTGTGATCTATGTGAATGAAGTATTTCTTCTTTTGTTTCTTTATCTTTATTTGTGGGATCTGAATGTTCTCCTAAAGGATTTTTCGGATCTTCTTCCCCGTCAACCATTGTCCAAATATAGATAAAAAACGGAACCTTTGTGAATTACCTCAAGCAATCTTCAAAAAATACCTTCACTTCAACTGCAATCTGAGTACCCGTATCCAAGAGCGTCCCCTTGCTCTGATACCAATTGTTGCGCCAAAGCATGCGGAAGCGTTAGGTTTGCACTACTACGTGGTATCTCAATATCGCCAAGAACACAATCACACACACAAGAAGAACAAGTATTTAACGAGGTTGAATCCTCGTGAAGGAATAAGCAATTTTATATATCACCGTATAGGTTGGAATATACAAAGCCTAAGCACAGAAGAAGAGAACTCTTACTAGTTCTGGTGTGTTTTCTGTAGTTCTCTCTATGGCTATTGATAGACACATTTTTATGTCTAAATTGATCTCAATACTATATATTGTTGGCACTCGATTTTGTACTAATTTTGGTATTTTATGTGTTTGTAGGCATTTTTGGGAAACAAACATTTTTGGAAAATTCGACTCGAAAAAGTTGATTTTGGCACCCGGAGGACACATGTTATTTGGACTCTCAATATAGGATAAGGGGCACCTCAATTACTAAGGGGCACCCACATGATATTCGCACCCAAGCAGCTGGATAAGGAGCAACCTCATCCCCTTTGTTTGAAAATGAATTTTGGCGGGAAAAAAAGAGTTCTTTGACAGGCAGAATTATGGTTGGATTGTCGGCGCGATTCAGTGAGATTCAATGGCTGAAATTTGTTGGGATGGCTTGATTAGTCTTAACAGGCGTGGTATGGCTGCTGGAATGATCCAAATTGGCTGGAAATTCGGGATTGAAGAAAACAGAGTGACACGGGTGTTTTGGCTAAATATGGAAGGATTCCGGAAAGATTTTCTCTCGGATTTTGGTCGGGAATATCCTGTTAAGCTAAAACATTGACTGACCTACCAACACTTCACTGAGCAACGTGGAAACTGCGAAAAGCATTTAAACTCAATGTTGTGTTTTAGCATACCGAATTTCGATGTTGAGAGGAATCTTTGCTTAGCTTTTTGAGAGGAAAAATCATAGTGATGTATTCTTAGTGCCTACATATATGAAAAACACCTCCATTAAATTTGTGATCTAATGATGAACAAAGAACCACTTAAAATTTATTCATGAAAACCAGCAAAAATTCAAGTTGGGCAGCAGATTTGATCCAAATATTGCTAATCGGAATAAAAAACGAGGATTACAAATCAATCACCTTGGATCTGTAGACATTTTTTCATTTTCGAGAACAACATTACTTAGCTGTCTACTAAGCCACGCTACTGTCTCAAAGTACCTATTGACGAGGCACCTCATTAACAACAGCAATCTGGTGTCGATTCACCAATCCCTTCATCAATTCTCTGCATAAACAATTAATAACATTGAAACAAGAAGTCAAATTAAATTGGTACCGAGGAATTAAATTAATAATTTTTGCTTTTGTTTTTGATCGATCCTGATTCTACATTATCGAAACAAAAAAAAAATCGGTTTTACTCTTCTGCGGATAATGAATCAACTAAGAAGAAGGATCGATGAATGTTGAATTCATGAAGAAATTTAGGAATGAAAAAGATTAGAACCAAGCCTGATCTGCCTTCTTCATCTCCTCCTCTTTTACTTCTTAACGGAGTTTATCAGAAAGTGATAAGATTTAAGACAGAGAAAACATGATTTTAGACCAATTTTTTTAATATATTCGGGTTTTCCAATTTCAATGTCGTATTTAATTTTTAAGCACAAAACTTGCACTAATAAGATTGAATCCTTTTCATTTTATTTAACTAGCAACATGCTAATTAACATTAGTGGATTAACAACCAAAAAATGTTATTCTACCCGGTTATAAGTCTGATGACTACAAATGAGCGAGTGGGATCCAAACTTATCATCTGTGCAATGATCACTCACGATCACCATGAAACGACGCTTCCAGTATCATCAATGATGGTCGTTCTCAATCCTCATATAGTTGGAGAAAATTCACCGATCAGACGTGCATGTCTTGTAGAAACCGTTCTACTAATAAATCAGTAACAATGATAGATCAAATAAAATGTCTTAAGATTAGTAGGATCAAAGGGAAGTTTAATTCGAATGTTTGTTTTCTGGGAAAATAAATACTCTTACCAAAAATGTATTCGGTTTGGTAAGATTCGCATACACCATGTTTTGTTTGAGACATTCCTTACCAAAACTTGAAAGGACGCTTGTACATAACAGTATGGAAACAATTTTGGCCTGATTGAGAGTGGTTCACGGAATGTCTGTCTATATAAGTTCTGGTGGCGCAGACTAATTGAGATGTATCATTTCAAGCATGGACATGGATCTAAACGTTGATCGGAAAATTTTATGTCAAAATTTGAAATGTAACTGATTAGTCGTCATGTGTACTACGGGACTGTTGATTCCTGTTAAGTGTTAAGCATTTTGGAACCGTCTGGTAAACTGTGGGGGTCTCCCTTGGCTGATTCCATTTCAGAAATGTTTGCTTATCTTTAAGGAAAACTTAAATATCAAACCCACTGGTAAGATCTTGTGTCAAGATGTGCATTCGAGTTCACAATCAGGGATTTCATGAAGATGGGCATATTCATGAAATGTGGGGGAGTAGTTTAAGTTCTAGCCTACAGAGATTAATACACTCCAAATGTGGGGGTTCAGAGACTCCGAGATATTTCTCATAATTGAGTGATTATGAGAATCGGATCTCGATTTTGGCACCAATTTTGCTAAGGAAAAAGCAAAGCAGTGTTGTACACTGAGATTATATGATGAGCATCAAAAACCAATAAGCCGCAGGATTGTGGGGGTGGTAGTCACATAAGAAAAGAGTTGTAATGACAAATTCATCAAAATGTGGGGGTGCCTAAAAAAGTATTATGGTATATGTTCCTTTAAATACGAGGTAAATGTAATACCATAAAGCAATTGCTCTCAAATGCGCGCATCTAAAATAAAATAGTGTTTGAGAATTGTATTAAGTCGACAATGATACGAATTCTAGAGAGCTTATAATTGCATTATCGTGGGGAATGGGCTTATAGCCTTACTAAAGAGTAAGTTCCAGCGGTAACCCAACCTAAGCGATTGGAGATCCCATGGTTTATGCTCAAAAGGGCAAACTAAGTTGTGACGAACTCGCCAGATAACACTGAAAGAGATTTTATCTTTCCCGTTCCTATTATAAGAGTCAGTGTTTATTGTCATGTAAGAGGTTGAGATTTTCTCTTAATGATTCCTATAGCTTAGTCTAACTAACAAAAGTATGGCAGGATACTTTCAAATAGGAGATCACCTATATGAGTGAGAAGTGAGGCCGCTTCTATGATAACTTTAAAGGCTAGATTAGTCTAGAGCACTCATAGAATTCCAAGAACGTTCAGGTCTGAAATGAACACAACCAAGAATTTGATGATTATAAGGAGATATAATGTGTGAGATTTATTGTATCGATTTACATCAATGGCTGACAGTTTAACGACATCGCGTCCACTGATTGGCTAGTAAATCCGGTAGATTTTCACTAGGTTTGGTTCAAAGCCCAAAGCTACCATTTACCGATGCATTATATTTTCTGCTTGTGCTCTTAAAAGTTTGTAAGTTTTGTTGAGTCGGTATTTTCACTCATGTGGGGATTGTTGGAATTTTAAGTAAAATTATTATGTGAGTGAAAATTAGTTTTCAAGTTTTAAACTGCAAGAGATGTGTTTGGGTTATGGATTTTCACCATAAGACACCTAGTGTATGGAGAGTCACCATTGGCCATGGAGAGTCACCTATTGGTGAAAAGACACCTTGTAGAGTCACCATTGACTCTATATAAATCCATCTCTTAGTTTACTTTTCATAAGTTAAAAATGAGTTTTTACAAGATTTTGAGAAGTAGAAAACAAGTTTTGAAGTCAAGAGTCAGAGTAATTTAAGAGCACAATAATTGTCAACATTCGCTGACCTAATAGTATTGTAGTGCTACTTACTATAAGGCGTGATCGTTGTATCTTGGAAGGCAACATCCGTAGAACCCTGAGCACCATATGCGGGGATGAATTGTCTATATGGAAAGAAGATTACCTCGCCTCGATCAACCAATCCGATAAGTTTTTCTAACTCCCTTCTTGTTATTATTGTATTTGTCGCATGAATAGGATTTCCGAGAAACCGAAACCGCATATTATTTCCAACGTAGGTATAACCAATAAACAAGGGAGGAATGTGCACCCCTGGTTTAGTGTGGGTGCACATAGACGCACCCGAATGTTTAGGTTCTATTATGTTTTAGGGTTTTCATTTGGAGTTAATTAGTGAGTTTGGTTAAAACTAGTCAAATAACGTCAAGGTCATAATCTAGGTGTGCCCAAACATAATTGGCTTGGGCCTGAATCCGGTGCTTGAGGTGAGATGTTCAAATCCTTGAACCGAGTACGAATTTGTGCAAACTTAACGAGTGTGCACGTAACATTTCAATCTCTACCTTTGATTTAATTTAGGGAATTATGTAACGAGGGTCGTGATTCTAAACATGGTGGGTAATGGGGCCATCAGTTAAATAATCAACCAATCAGAAGATCATGTGAAATATACACTCGTTAGAGGAGTGTGAACAAATTTGGACTCTCTTTGAACCAGAGGGTTGATTTCTTGAAAATTGAAATATTTCGCTAACCTCTTTGGAAAACAAAACTGCTATTATACACACATTTTCACGCGCTTTGCTCGTGTGTTGCGTGATATGGCGTGCTTGCGTGTTGTAGTTTACATTTACCCAAATAGATTTTGGGCTCTCCGCAAACAAATGGGTGCACTCTATCAAGATTCTTTAGTTATAATACTTACCTTTCACTTGCTCGTATCCCATGGGAGATCCGAATATTAGGGTGAATGAATCTTATATGTTTGCAGTGGAAGTTTAATCTGGCTAACATAAAGACTGTTAATATGTTATAAGCCCACCAGGAATGAGCCCACAACCTGGATCAGGTTGTTTGATTTTATTTTGGGAAAAATATCGTTTGGTCCTTTTTTAGGTGGGCCCATGTCTGTTTAGTCCTTTGGTCAAACGTCTTTACTGTTTGATCCATAATTATTTAAAAATATTTAAATAGACAAAAATACCCTTCCGTGTTAATTTTTTTTTTTGTAGGAGTTCTTTCGTGCTAAAAAACAGACTTCATTCCCAGGAATGAAGTCCATGCAAAAAGCTAAAAAAAAAACAGACTTCATTTCCATACAAAAAGCTAAAAAAAAACAGACTTCATTCCCAGGAATGAAGTCCATACAAAAAGCTAAAAAAACAGACTTCATTCCCAGGAATGAAGTCCATACAAAAAGCTAAAAAAAACAGACTTCATTCCCAGGAATGAAGTCCATACAAAAAGCTAAAAAAACAGACTTCATTCCCAGGAATGAAGTCCATACAAAAAGCTAAAAAAAACAGACTTCATTCCCAGGAATGAAGTCCATATAAAACCTATACAAACCAGACTTCATTTCTGGAATGAAGTCATTCTAGGAATGAACTTCATCGTCTTCTTCAACAACATCAGTAGAACATCATCGTCTTCAACTAGCAGCATCAACAACAGTTTCATCATATTTAACAACGGCAACAAACAACAGATGCGCAAAAAAGAAACGGAAAACTTCATCGTCTTCATCATCTTGATATACTTCAACATCATCAGCAGCAACATCAACACCAGCAGAGAAGGAAAAAACCCTAAAAACTCCATCGTTCATCATCTTCTTCGTCGTCTTTATCATATTCATCGTTTTTCAATCTTCTTTTTCAATAACAACAAACACCATCTTCAACGGCAGCAGGTCTCGAGAAGTTTTTGTCATTTTTCTAGTCTTCAAACAGTAACCGATCAAATCTACACATCAAGATTCATCGTCAGGAAACATAAACACAAGCAGAAAGAAAAAAAGAAAACAAATGGAGAGAGAAAGAAAACTAGATCTGAAATATAGAAGAGAGAGAATGTGAATATAAAAATAAGATATTTTGTTATTGATTTTTGTATATATGTGGTCCCCTAGGACCAAACAATTATTTTCTAGGACCAAACAATAATATAAGGGTATTTCTGCCACTGCAGGGTGACATTTACATCACCCGTGACATCAGCGTATGCCTAAACAATAATTTTTAGGACCAAACTATAATTTATATTACCAAATAGAACCAAACAGATATTTGACTGGGTCAAATGGACTAGACTCATCCTAATATATTATTCCTAGGACCTAATGGTATTTCCTACTTTTATTTTTAACTCGACTTACTTACATTAATCCGACACAACCCATCGTATATCAATGTTGCATTTCGTGGAACCACTCATTTTCCTTTTCTCATTCGGGTTAATTTGTGAACACACTTGTCAATGGGAAAGCAACATATAACAAAATAGGGCCAGGAACTGGAAAGACTAGTCAGTTTGAAAGTTATGAACCGAAGGCTCATGGAGGCAAGCAAAATAGAAACTTCCACCATTGGCACTGCACCCATAAAGTCACTTCTACACACACAACCAAAGCAACCACTATTGCAGTGGAAGATCCAAGTTCAATGTCAGATTTTTGGATAGCGCAGGTGTTGGAGAATATTAAGGATATAGGTGAGATAGGTCTATTTTAATTAGTGATTATCCTGTTTCCACATATTTGTTTACCGTTAGGATAGTTTCCTTTCTAGACTCTAGGATACCCAAGTTATTATTCTCTATTATGGAGAGTTATTGTCCATATGTAAATATATATATATATATATATATATATATATATATATATATATTCATATACTGTAATTGATAAAATATACATCAATACAATTATATCTCTTCTTCCTAGTTTCTCCGTCTCAGTTTCTTCATGGTACCGAGAGCAGGACTCGATCTTGTTTTGTGAGTTTTTTCTCTCAATTTTTTTTTTTTGGTTGAAAGTTTCAATAAAAAATGTCTGGAAGTGAAATTAGCACTAGCGGAAGATTATCATCTGTGTTTCTTAGTGGTAATAATTATGTTCTTTGGTCACGAATAGTGACTTTGTCTCTTGGTGGAAAGAAGAAGTTGGGTTTCATCAATGGAAACACAATCTGCCCTTCATCTAAAGAAGAATCGAAATATGAGGAATGGATTTATGATGATCAAAATGTTAGATCTTGGCATCTTAATTCTATGGAAGCCTCTAATGCTGAACTATTTACATTTTCTAATTCAGCCAAATAATCATGGGAGGCTATAGCGGAGTTTTATAGTAATCAAAATAATGTGGCTCGTGTATTTAAATTAAAGAGTCAAATTGCTATGGAAACTCAAGGTGAAAAACCTATTACTGCACATCTTGGAAATCTAAAAGGAAGCGGGATGAACTTGATATGTATCGTCCACACACAATTGATGAAAACGTTCTTTTAAAAAGGGCAGAAGAAGATAAAATATTTTCATTGCTCGATAGCTAGAAACCAGAATATGAAAATCTCAAAAGTAACGTTCTTATGAATTCTGATATTCTCACTTTATCGAGTGTTTGTGCTACGATTCAGCGAGAAGAAACCTCAAAAGCTGATGTTTTTTTCTACTTTCCAAGTTTTCTATAAAATGTTAACTAATCAGTTTGGTGCAGAGGTAAAAAAATTTAGAACGGATAATGGAACTGAATATTGCAAGGGTCTTTTGCCAAAATATCTTAGTGACCATGGAATTATACATCAAACAAGTTGCGTAGGAACACCGCAACAAAATGGTGTTGCCAAAAGGAAAAACAGGCATATCTTAGAAGCTACTCAAGCTATAATGCTTCAAATGAATGTTCCTAAAAAATATTGGTCTCATGGTATTTTGGCTGCTACGTATTTAATTAATTGACTACCAACTAGGATTCTTGATTTTAAGTCTCCATTGGAAGTTTTAAAACAAGTTATATAACTCTTCCTTGTTATTATCCACAAAGAAAATATTGTCATATGCATAATGAATGCGATTGACTGTAATGCTTGTGGGGAAAGCCAAGAAGCCAGTGAATAAACTTTGATTAGCTGCTCTATCCATGAATCTAGAAAAACCTTCCATAGCAATATTAAACAAAAGAGGAGAAACCAGACAACCTTGTCTCACACCTCTTCAACTTGTGAAGTAGTCGAAGGAAGACCCATTAATAAGAACCGAGAAGGAAGAAGTAAAGTAACAAACCTCAACCAATCACACCATTTCTCGCTAAAACCATTTGTTGTAATACAAATTCAAGATATCTCTAGTTGCTTCTGTCAAAATCCTTCTCAAGATCAATTTTGCACACAATTCCTGGGTTTCCAGACCTAAGTCTAGAGTGCACCAACTCATCAGCAATTAAGGTACCATCAATTATTTTCCTACCTTCAGTATATGCACATTGCACTGAAGAGATGAGCTTATCCATAACAAGTTTTATCCTTGTGGATGGAACTTTTTATATGATCCTGTTAATGCTTGTAAGAAGACAGATAGGTCTACAATCTTTTATAGTCTCAATATGATCTTTTTTAGGCACTAAAGTAATGAAAGTAGAGTTATGTTTAGAGTTGATAGTACCTGTAGTGCAAAATTCATTTACAGTACCCATAATATCTTCTTTGAAAGGGTATCCATCTTCAAATTCAAGTCTCTTGTATGCTTCTCTAAAAAAATTTGCTTTTTCCTCACGTGAAACTTTGAATAGACATGTTCTATTGGATGACCAGCTTTGTGCATTATTTCACAGAACCATATCATGGTTATACTTAGGAAGAAAATTGAAATACAATAAGCATAAGTTTAACATAGTTTCGAGGAGGAGAGGTGCATTTTTGTTCAGTTATGCTGATTTGGCACACTAAATGGAGTATTTTCTTCCAGATTAAAGATTAAATGAACAAGCACTTCTAGATTCCCTCTGATGGATTTTTCACTGGGTTTCGCCGATACCTGAGGATTATGTACGCATGCGAATCGGATTATCCGATATCCGTGTCGGATACAATACCCTCGGATACTTCCCAATAGGCTTATAAAAAGTTTATTAGTTTTTCCAAGGGTTTTTTCTTCAGTTTTTTTTGATTTTGTTTTGTTTTTCTAAAGATCTCTCTTCTTTCACGTGCTTTGTACATGTGAAGAGGAGAAACACTTGAACAGTAAATGAAGAGGTTTACCCCGCTCACAATGAGGGTTGAAAGAGGAAATTCCAAGTTTGCTAACAATGTGGGACTGAAATGTTGTGATACATAGGCGTACAAATGAGTGTTTTTGGGATTAGATTGATTTGTATGCTCTAATGAATTCTTGAATCCCATAAAATTGCATTTGCAAATATTTATCTATGTGGTATCCATCCGTATCGGCCATTCTTTGAGATGCCGAATCAGATTCTTCGATCCGTCATTCGAACCTGGATACTCGTACCAGTATATGTGCAACTCAGATTTTTCGAGCATGCTTTTCCACCCCATGGTTGATGAGAAAGTGACGTGGGCTTCAAATTACACGTTAAAGTTCTGTTATTCATGTATATTAAGGTTCGTTTCGGTATTTTGAAAAAGATCACACTTGTGGTTGGACCAGCGGATAAAAATTTGGGTCCAAACTTTTTATTGGTTATAAAAATGGACCTCCGATTCTTCGGGCCTTTGTGGGTGGACTCGGCACTAAATAAGAACACTATAATAGTACCTATAGGTAATTCTTACTGATGAGAAAGTGTTGTGGGCTTCAAATTACACCAACCCAACTCGTAAAAAATATATCCAGTCCAAATCCAACCATTTAAAACCCTATCTAACACAACCGTCTATGAAACATTCATTTGGTCAGCCAAAACTATCATCCGTTAGATCATCATACACTAGAAATGAATGAACGAACAAAATGAAACCCTAATCGAAACAGGCTGATTTGTAAACCATATAAGAAGAATAGTCATTCTCTGATTCTCCCAAACCCTTCTTATTCAGGAGCCAACATCATATTTTTCATGGCGACCAAACGTTCTAAAGAAGATAAAGTTGCATTCGATAAGAAATTTCGATCGTATCTCGGAGAATATAATGTTGATTGTGGGAGCCGATAATGTGGGAGAATATAAATTTCGATCGTATCTCGAATATTGATTGTGGGAGCCGATAATGTTGGTTCTAAACACCTACAGCTTATTAGGAAAGCTTTACGTGGTGATTACGCACATTCTTATGATAGGTAAAAACACTATGATGCGAAGATCGATCCGTGTACATACTGAAAAGAGTGACAACGCAGATATCCTTAGACTGATTCCTCTTCTTGTGGTGAGTATTGTGTAGATTAAGTTACTAATTAGATTTAGTTTTTTTGTTGGTGAAGATTGCTGTGATAATAAATTTATCTCGATTTTTTTCTTGTGAATCAGGGAAATGTCGACTTAATCTTTACAAAAGGAGATGTGATAAAAGTGAGTGACGTTATCAGAGAGTACAAGGTATAACTGTTTCCGAATACAATTGGGTTATAGTTATTCCTTCTATAAATACGGTGTATTGTTTCCTTTGATTGTAGATATGGCGTTAGTCATATTCATTCGTTATGTTTCCTCATTTTGGTTGAATTATTACTTTGGAAACCTGGTCCGTGCTCTAGAGAATGGTCTTTCAGATGTAAACTCACTGTAATGGTGTATGTGGTAAGTCAAAGAGTCTCAAATTTTCTACTCTATTTATCTTTTTGTGGATGGGAAGTATTTAATTTTTTTTTTTTTTTGCAATACATTTTAACTAAATTGTAAATAGTTGTAGTATGGGGAAATTTTCTCTAGATAGTACTTTTAACAATTTTGCACGAACCTTTACCGCTCTATCGATTCATTTTTTTAAGTTTTACCCTTGTAAACATTTTGACTGAACATTCTAGAATGAACTGACTGTGGTGCTGTAATGGAGTCTGCTAGTTATGGATGCAGTGGGAGATTGTTGGTCTGGCGGAGAAAATGGAGAAATGTTGTTGAATAATTTGTTATGCAGCTACAAAAATTGTTGCAGAACTTGTTATGCATTCCAGAAAACGGTTGCATAATACGTTATGCAACAACTTTTTTGTTACTTTTGAAACCAGCAAAAACAAAGACTGCATAACTTGTTATGCACCTAGAATAATTCTCGCATAACATGTTATGCGGTCGTGAAAATGGATGCATAAAGCATTATGCAACAACTTTTTTATAAGCACCGAAATAAAAAAATGATGCATAACTTGGTATGCATCCAAAAATATGGCCGCATAACGCATTATGCATCAACATTTTTTGTAAGCACTCAAATTAACTAAAACAAACTTGTAGTTGAGAAAATTATTGCATGATTCGTTATGCGTCTTTTGTTTTTTGTGATGTTATTTTTTTAGGCGTATATATCGTTTTAGTGGTTGCATAACTAAATTAGTAAAAGCATGAATCAAGATATGGTTGCATAACGTTTTATGCATCTTTTGTTGCGTCTGCATAATGTGTTATGCATCATTTTTGGTGGTCGATAGTGGTAATGTATCAAGTTTTCGAAAATTTTGCCTAAAATGATGATCACCTCCGATTTTTTTCATGAAAAACAAAAATTTGATATTGTTGTTTGTACTCGTTGCGTAGCTCTCTTAAAAATATTTCCAACGATATAAAATCTGTAAAATTCCAAGGCGCGGACTTTTAGATATGTTATATCCAAGTTGCGTAGCCAATTATACCCCTGGTGCATGACCCGTCATGCGGATGCATAATCCGTCATGCAGACATTTTAATAATTTCATATAATTATGGGTGTCACGGAAATAATTATGGTGTCAGGGTACCAAAAATTAATTGTGGGCCTGACAATGAGAATAATTTTTTTTTTTTGGGCCTGCGCCTAAGTTTCCCCCTAGAAAACACGTCCAGTCCAAACCCAACTCTTTTAAACCCTATCAAACAGAGCCGTTAGATCATATACACTAGAAATGAATGAACGAACAAAATGAAACCCTAATCGAAAGGGGATGATTTCTAAACCATATAAGAAGAATAGTCATTCTCTTATCCTCCCAAACCCTTCAAATTCAGCAGCCAACAAGATATTTCTCATGGCGACTAAACGTTCGAGAGCAGATAAAATTGCGTTCGATGAGAAATTTCGCTTGTATCTGGGAGAATATAATCGAATCCTGATTGTCGGAGCCGACAATGTTGGTTCCAAACAGTTACAGGTTATTCGGCAAGCATTACGTGGTGGTGATTGTGCTTTTCTGATGGGCAAAAATAGTATGATGCGAAGATCGATCCGTGTTCATGCTGAAATGAGCGGAAACACAAGAATCCTTGGACTAATTCCTCTTCTTGTGGTGAGTTTTGTATTGATTGAGCTAGTAATCAATTGATTTTTTTTTTTTTTTTTTTTTTTTTTTTTTTTTTTTTTTTTTTTTTTTAATGTGAAGATTGCTGTGATGATTTGTGATAATTGATTCTGATTTTTTATCAGGGAAATGTTGGACTTGTGTTTACAAAGGGTGATTTGATACAAGCAAGTGACATTATCAGAGAGTACAAGGTATAACTGTCTCCGACTACAGTTGGGTTATAGTTATTCCTTCTATAAATAGGGCGTACTGTTTCCTTTGATTGTAGATCTGGCGTTATTTATATTCATTCGATGTTTCCTTATTTTGGTTGAATTATAGTTATGGATTTATAAATAAAAGCCAGTTGGTTTAAATTCCGGTGGATGTGCAATAAATAGTTATGGATTTATTAATTGACAAATCAGGTTGGAGCTCCTGCTCGTGTTGGAGTTGTTGCGCCTACTAATGTTGTTGTCCCAGCAGGAAACACTGGATTGGATCCAACATCTACATCTTTCTTTCAGGTATAAATTGAGCATTTATTATTATTATTATTAATCAAGAGAGTAGTTCTAATCGTGTCTTTTTCATGCTATTTTTCAGTTTTAAGTTATCATTTACTTTGTGATTTTCCACTTAAATGGGCTAACATATACCTTTTTTTGTTTCAGGCTCTATATATTCCAACAAGGATTAGCAAGGGAACAGTTGAGATTACATGCCCTGTAGAGGTTCTTCGAAAAGGCCAAAAGGTTGGCTCTTCTGAAGCTGTTTTGCTGTCCAAGCTTGGTATAAAACCCTTCTCCTACGGTCTCGTCGTACTCGCCCTGTATGAAAACGGTTCCGTCTTCACCAGTCCACAGATGCATCTCACTGAAGATCAGCTGATTGAGAAGTTTTCTGTTGGATGCAAGAATGTTGTTGCTCTTGATATTGCTTGCAGGAATGTTATTGCTCCTGTTGCTGCAGGAATATTGCTCTTAAGTTTGCCAGATGAGATAAAGCAGACGATCTTTTCTTTGGTAGATACCCAAGATGCAGTACATTGGAGTCTTTTCTCTAAATGCCCAAGTCGGAAAGAGTTCTGGAAGTCTCTGGAAACATTGAATTTCGACGAGTCAAGATGGGAAATAAGTTCTATGAGATTCAAACGTTTCGTCAACAAAGTATTCAAAAAAAGATACAGATGTGGTATCAAAATTCTGAGGATGAATTTAACGTCTTTTGAGATTAGGGATTTTGACTTGCGCGGGTGGCTAGTTTCTGCAGCCGAAGAGAATGTGCAGGAAATTTATATAAGTGGAGGATTATATTTCTATTCAAACTTCGATTTGACCTATGTCGCACCGTGTCATAAATCGCTGAAGGTTTTTCATCTGGAACTGCCAGAATTCGAGAACCATGTTAAACTTCCCACTGAGTTCTCATTTCCTTGTCTCCGAGAGGTCAAATTTGTTGGTGTAACCTTTTACCAAGAACTGGTAAACGCAATTTTTGGTCTCCCGGCTTTAGAGGCCTTGATGTTAGATGAGTGCAATTTTTACTCTAGGCTAGGCGATTGTGTTCTCGCCATTTCTTCAACAGTAATTAGGCATATCTCAATCACTACACCTTACAATCCAACTACTATCAGAATCAATGCTCCGAATCTGATCTCATTGAACTTGGAAGGTGACATAACTCTTCAAGAAGCTTCGGTTGTTCCAGAACATTTGAGATGAATCAAGGTGATCCGTCTTTCACAACTCTTAATTCTTTTATTGATCTTTCACAGCAATCTTTTAACTTTTGCATAGGTGGGTGTGTCTGACATTTTTCATTACTTCTGTTGTCCCTTTCTGTTGGTATGTTAAGATGTCCTTAATAATTAAACTGAACATGCCAGGAGATGTCAAGTTCCTGTGATTCTTTTCTGAAAAATCTCATTAATTACATATATATGTGTGTGTGTGTCAATTTGCGTCGTACTTAGACAAGAATTATCCAGGACTGCGGGATTTACTGTTAGAAGATCCTTCTTTCTACGCTCCATTTGAGAGTGATGAGTTTCAGAATTGCTTAAAACTGGATCTTCATTTTTGTATGACCTCTGTTTAGGTGCAAATAGTCTTTTCTGGCCTATACTGGGTTTAGTAATGTCTAATACCGTTGTGTACACTATCGGAGTTGTTAAACCTACTTGTCTTATATCCTGTGTACTTGCTGCTGCTCCAAATAAGTGGGTCTCTGACATTTTTCTGTTGTCCCTCTTTGCAGATGGATTTGTCAATTCTACACAACCAAAAGATGAGTAATAGGTAAGTTTCAATCCCTTGGTTTTGAAATTTGATGAAAGCAATTGTCTAACTTAGGATATCTGTTTGAAATATGTGTTTCTCATGTTCGTTGAATGTCTGAGCTTAGTTTATATTACATTTTCCCTTCAGGGGTTCGCTGAAGACTTTCTGCTGTAGCTGCGCTAAATGAGCTGAGGACTGAAGCACTTTTTGATTACATTACTACTGTTGGTGACATTAGTTATTAGTATGAAGATAGTTTTATTTTGTTTTTGGCACAAAGAAAGGAAAACTTAGGAAACCTACCTTTTGATATGACTGAGGGAGCTCTACTGTTAAACTACTTCAGGAAGTTTGAGTCAACTTCAGCGGTTGTTCATGGCCTTAACCATATACATGCAGTAATATCTCGTCTAAAATAATCTGTACGTAGAGCCAAATTGAATCAAATCATGCTGCTTATGTTTTGTAAATGGGTATTATGGTGATTATACTCAGTGCAACTTGTCTGGTACCCGCTCCCAGTTTGTTTATACTCAGTGCAACTCGTTCGGATTAAAATTTATCACTCCAAATTTAGTACGTAGTAAATGGTAGATCTCATTCTACCGAAACAACATCGGATCAAGATTGGAAATGTTCACATTTCATTCTGCTAATTATCATAATTTTGGACATACAATCCGAGGACCCAAAAGGACTAGTATTGCATTTCTCGCATACAAATGTTATAAAGTAGAAACTAAAAACAAAATGACTTTTATCACCATTTTGTGATGCAACGAAACAAATGGTGCTATTGGGTGCGCATCTAATAAACCTTATAGATCCCCTCGAACATCAACCTTCAATATACAAAACCAGGCTTTTTCAGTCTGGGTAATAATGCCCCGGCTAGTGTGGTAAAAATAGCTTTTTCATATTTCATTTGTTTTCGATTATCAATTTTTATGCTTTTATTAGAATTTCCTTCTTTTTCAGGTTATAAAACTTAAAATTTCCTTCTTTTTTCAGGTTATAAAACTAAAAATACCCCAAAATCAATTTCATTCTTATATAATTTTTGCAATCGATTTGGCCTAAACCTGAAAAAGAATCACCTATCAGCTGCATATGAATCAAAACTTGAAGGGTTCTAAATGGTTATTACGTATGGTTTTAAGTTGTGCACTTGTGCTACTACATCTACATCCACTGTGGTCCTTCGAGGTTCATTTTCAAGTTTTCAACCATCATTAAAGTTGAGTGAAAGTCTCACTTAAACTATATGAATATTACTAATAATTGAATCGGTCTTCAGAGACTCAATACTCTTCCATCCCAATTTAATATACGTCCATTTAAGTAGAAAATCCATCTAATTTCCGACGATGCTCTTCAAGTTTGCTACTCTGTTAATTATTGTGAATTTTAGGCTGTGGTTACCGTTACATTAGCTATGCTCATCGAGTTATAACATATTAACATGTCAACCTATAACCAATAGCGTTTAAAAATGGCCATCAAACATTTTTGTTTTCAAATCACCATAATGCTAGGATGAGAATGTGTGTTAACTTATTAGTTTTTGCATAGTTCATTCATACGGGTAATTGTATCTTGCTTCTTGAGTACAAAGCATATTTAATAGTAATGAAACTTAACAAGCCATACATATGAATTCAAACAGCTCCGACGCATACAGTCGAACTTAACAAGCCGCAAAAAGTCAATACAAACTGAAAGAACTAACTATTACAACCCTCACAAAGTGAAATTCAATTTTACTCACCGCAACTCTCTCAGATTAAAATCTAATAACAAGTAACACTACAAGAAAACTTGGTTTAAGCGACCAAGAGCTTAGCAAGATCACAACATTTTGGTCGCTTTAACAGTTAAGCAACCATGTTTGCAATTACCAAAAACTTTGGCTGCTATTAACCTGTTTCCATTATATCGTAGCAACTAAATAACTTTGTGGGCTGCTCCAGCATTTTTCCCAGTAGTACATAGCGAGTAGAATAGTAGGTTAATAGCTATTTACTTTAAGCTACCATAGATCAGCAACTCAAAATATGTTTGGCTGGTAAAAAGGAAAACTGAATGGTTCTAATAAACGTGAACTTTGTTATGGAATCAAGCATCTTTTTGAGATCCTCTATCAGTCATGGAATGAGTAATGGTAAAGTACTGGATAAGTGAATCAACGAACACTAAGTACTCTTACAACTATACATTTTTTCTTGAAGAGGAAATATCGCAAACACTTTATAGGTCTAAGCAAAATTCTACTAATTACAGTTAATTGAAAGTTCTAATACAAACCCAATATTAGAATTAACGACTAGAATAAGAAATCAAAAAGAAATCAGAATTCAATTACACATACTCGTGATCAAAAGAGGAATATTTGCTCCAAGAAGCAAAATTGATTCAGTGAAAAGTGGATGCTCTGTTCTTGTACGGGAAAAGCTCGGGTAGTTCCCTGAATCAGTTATGCTTAATTGGAGAAAAAATTTCTCTAAATGAGATTAGTTTTGCTTTTTGTTTTAATTTCTGAGAGATGGGTGAGGGATCAGATTTTTTATTTTTAACAAGAATTGAAACGAAAGAAAGAAAAAGAGGTGAGATAAAAGCTGAGAAAATGTTTAGTAGGCCAGAATTTCTGCCTCAGGGTCTCAATTTAAGATTTGTCGAACCTGAATTTTAGATTTCACCCAAAAAGAAAATTAGATTTCCCCCCCAAAACCCCGCCAACATTCCCGCCAATTCATTTGCCCCAAGTTGTTTTCGCGCCACATAAAAGTTCGTGGTGGAAATTTTTGCCGCCGTTGGATGAGGTAGTAATCCGAGTGTTTTGTGTATATAACCATAGGATTGAAAATTCTGGCTTTCTGTTGGCTAGATATATACCATGCGGATCATATATTTTGCAAAACAATTTTGTGGCAAGTTGGTAATCCGCTTAATTAGAGTCTTTGGATTTCCATTGGCCAAACCAAAATCATACGGATCATTTTCTATTGATAAAATAGTAAGTATGTGGATGGCCAATTTGCATTATGAGTCTATGACCTCAATTTGTATTTTTTATTTAATTTTTTGATAAAATTGACGAAAAACAAACGAAATTAAGTTTTAATGGAAATTCAATTTGAGTTGATATAGAACCATGTAATCAATGGAATCGAGAAATCGAGTGAAGTCAATCAGTATGGGATAAGATCGATTAATAACTGGTAAATGACTAACATCTATGGACAAAATGGATAACCGGAGAAGCTGATGTAATCTGTGAGAAATTGAGTGAGGCCGACAGACATCGGGTAAGATTGACGGATAAGAAGTGAAATAAAGTGAAGCTGATGTATTGGGGGATAAGATAGACGGATAACAATCTATATTAAGTGAAGCCAATGGATTTTCGGTTTGAATTGATATATAACCAAAACTTTACCTCGATTTACAAAATCCAATTCTAAAATCCTATTACATGAACAAACAATCTAAAAAATCAACCCTAATTTTATATAATCTGAATATAAGATGGATTCATCTAGTTCATTTATTAAAGCTGATGAAAATTCTGGAGAAATTGAGCGAAGTCGAGTGATATTTGGTAAGATTGATAGAAAACTGACGAAATTGATGCCACTGGACATTTGGTTAAATTGATGATAAGTGGAGAAACAGGTGGAATTCATGATAAATTGAGTGAGGCCGACCTGTGACGGGTAAGATTAAGGATAACAAGTGCAACTAAGTTAAACCGATGAAAATTCAGTTTGAATAGATAGATAGCCATATAAACCATGGAACCCAGGGGAAATAGAGTGAGGTCGATAAATATCATACAAAATTGATAGCTAACGAGTGAAATTGACTAAAGTCAATGGACATCCAGTTAAAATGAGGGATAACTAGAAGAAAACCGATGAAATCCAACTGAAATTGAGTGAGGCTACCGAAATTTTGTAAGATTGACGAGTAACAAACAAAATTAAGCGAAATGGATGGAAATTTAATTTGAAATAATAGGTAACCATATAATTAAACTCATGGAATCCATGATAAATAGAGTGAGGTCGAGTCATATTGGTCAAAATTGATATGTAACGTGTGAAATTAACTAAGCTCGATAGACTATCGGTTAAAATGATAAATAATGGAAGGTAATCCTATTCTTATTGGATAAGAGTGATAGCTAACAGGTGAAATTGATCAAAGTCAGCGGACATTCATTAGTGATCTACACTACGATTGGATTCAGGAACTACGCAAATCTCTAATGATAGAGATTATTGAGAAAAGATAGAAGGAGTTAGAGGATTAAAAGAAAAAATAGACGAATTAAAAGGAAGAAGAAATAAACGAATTAAAGGAAGAAGAAGACATTGATAGAGGAACAAAAGAATTTTGGGAAGAAGGTTAATACATTTCTTAACCTTAGCATGAAACATTATCAAAATCGATAGATATAAAGCTCAGGGTCGATTCAAATTTCAAATGTGGTATAATGACATACAAACTATGAACCAAGAAGCTCTGGGAGGGTTCTGACTTCAAACTTAGCATGATATATCATCGGATTCGATAAATATGAAGCTCAGTGTCAATTTGAACTTCAAATGTGGTATAACGACATTCAAACTATGAACCAAGAAGCTACGGGAGGGTTCTGACTTCAAACATAGCATTATATAAGTTGAAGACTTGGTAAGCACGATGAATCCATCCATTTACATGTAAGATTCCTTCAGAATATTCTCTGAAACCTTAAACAAACCCTATTCTGGCATATTGTATGCATACCCTTGCTCCGAGATCGAAACCTGGCCGGGAGTGGACTACTATAAGTCGGAAACTTGGTAAGAACGATGAATCTATCCATTTACAGGTAAGATTCCTTCAGAATATTCCTCGAAACCTTAAACAAATCCTATTCTCGCATATTGTAAAGAAAAGGCAACATTTACATGCAAGCATTGTGGGAGGAATATGCTTGTGATAGTAAGAAAGGAGGAGGATCAACTATGTCAAGGCATTTAAAGAAGTGCCCTAGACTGAAGATGCAAGATGTGGGGAAACTTTTGTGATCTACAAATAATGGAGAAGTGGCTACTCATGCAAGCAAAATAGATGAATCAAAGTTTTGGGAATCATTTGCAAAACTAATTATTGGTAAAAATCTTCCCTTTAATTTTGTAGAATGGCCTGAATTTAGGGATTTGTGTAGTTATGTCAATGTCGATGTTGCATAAGTTACAAAAAGAAGTTATTCGCAGGATATTACAATGTGCTCCATGTAAATTATCTATAACATCAGACATGTGGAATATCTTGATTGGAGATATGGAATCGGTAAGTGGCGTAAGTCTTGACTAATTTTTAAAGTAGTTGCAAGTCTATTTAACAATATATATGATATTGATCTCATTTTCAATTATATGTAGGAGCTGCATCAACTGATTTTGTGGAAGTGAAAGATGATGAAATTACCTCATTTACAAGCCCACGTATGAAATTAGAATCATTGGTTCTGTTTGACGCATCCACATACTTCGTTAATTACCTCATTTACAAGCCCACGTATGAAATTAGCATCATTGGTTTTGTTTGACGCATCCACAGACTTCAAAAAAGTTAATAAGATGGCGCTTTTTCCCATCCGTCCATCCATCAGACATGATAGAACATCCAAACCTCTTTCAATGTTCCCTAAATGTATCAACAAATTTCTTCATTTCTTCTAACCGGTCCTTGAAAAGATTATTACGAATCTGATGGTAAGATGGCGGGGGCATAGCTTTCCCATAGTCTCCTATTGCATAGATCATTTCTTTGAAACTTGGGCAACGAACGGTGTTATATGATACTAAATTCTCGGTCATCCATGCTGAAATGCATTTCCATGCAGTCTTCATTAACTTATCTTTCACATCTGAGTCTCTTTCAAGAGTGGCCTGCTGAGTTTTCTGGTGGTACGTCTTCATATATAAATCCATTGGACCTCTACTATTACTTTGACTTATCCGCTTTCTCTTTGCCTAATTCTGAGAAACTGGTTGACTGGCACCAGCACCAGCACCAGCACCATCACTGCCCATATTGCCATCAGTTTCAATTTCTTGTTCCTCAACATCGGTCTCAGCATCAGAGCCTTCATCTGAGTTGTTTGCACACCGCTACGCTAATTCAATGTTATCCCTATGAGCTTTTTTGGTCCTCTTTACAGAATACACCAGACTAACTTTGTTCATAATGACAATGGTCACATTTGGACATGATGAAACATTCCCTTTAATATGTAAAAGATGCTCCTTAAGCCTAGTGATTCCACCACCACGGATTAGTTTGTTACATAACAAACAAGTAATTATATTTTGATTTACCGGGTCTTGGCGTTCACCCCATTCCCATGCCGGATCTTTATTTTGAGTAGCCTTAGAAGAGGGCAATGAACCACGGGTAGAGTTTGTGGTATTTGAATTTGATGTATTAAAAGAATCCATAATCACAACCTACAACAAAAATGAAACAAATTAAATCCCAGGCACAAACTGATAATGTATGCAAATACATACTAAATGGGAGTTATCCTCAACCGACAATCTTCATTTAACAAAACCATTTCATTATATTTTTTAAACTCACCATTTCCATCTCCAAATTCAATCTTAAACACAGCAGATTAAACCTCACAAACCCCATAGTTAAACTCTAACTAATATTATCATCAACAACACCCCCATGTTCATTTTGTTTTGTTTATCTGTTCTATCAAAGAGACAGATTTATGAACCTAAGTATATAACAAATAGCAGTAGTAGGAGCATCCTACCAATAACAGGGTGGTACAACTTCTAGTAGAAATTCATCATCTTCTGTTTTAGATCGGAACAAGTTATTGCTAGAACTGGAAAAGACAAGACCACCAAAAGAAGGAAATCTACCAAAAACATATATGAGATTTAACACAAAACATTCATCACAGAACATTCATCACATAACAATTAAAAGAGATTAATAATCAAACAAAGAAAAAAAAATGTACAACAAAAGAAGAGATTAATAATCAAAACCAACTTCTTGTTAGCAAAAGAAAAATCAATTGAATCTCGCCATTAAGATCGAGAAGAAGAGTTTTTTCGGCTGCAAAGAAGTATTTTGGCTGAGTATCGATGGAATTTAGGGATTTCATCTATTCCCTTCACCTAGAATTCCGAAATTACCCTGATAATTTACAGTAAATGTCAAATATCGCCGAAAATGTCAAATATCGCCGCAAAATCGTTGTATCGTTTTTCCCGTACCGGCCGATATTATCGGCAAAATATCGTATCGTGATATTGAGCTTTCCGTTTCGCTCAACAGCCGGTACCGGTAAAATCGCTGATATATCGGCCGGTACGGGCGAAATTGACCACATTGGTCTTAATAGAAAAAGTAAAAAAATTATATAAAAAATACAAAATACAAAAAGGACCACCCAAAAATGCATAAAGATGCACTAGCCAGATGAACCCTTCGATATTCTTTTTTTTTTACAAAGATAAACAATAAATCTTGATTAACCAACCAAACCAGCGCTGGATTTAATATTCGTACAGCCGTGTAATACTGTGACTAAATATCAGATACTCTCTCAAACGTCCGATCATCTCGAGATGGAGTGCCTCGTTAACTTCAAAAGAAAAGGAAAATCCTAACCTTATCCTTATCTTCTTCCATTCCCTTCTCCGCCTCCCTTTCTCCCTCACCCTCTCTGCTAAACACATCTTCAATATCTGGATCATAGCCTCCTTTGTCTCTCTAAATCTCTCTTAGTCTACCATCACCACCAACACTACTACCCATTTTCCAGGAAGAGAGAAACTTATTTTTGTTCATCATCAATGATCTCATATTATTGAGATCATTACTAAAAAGAAAAGATAGAAGAGGAATTAATGATAAGAGAAAGTTCTGATTGTTAATAGTGAAGATGAACAGGAAAATGATTTGTTTCCAATAGTTATTCGTTGTTTTGAAGATGATCTCATTTAATGTCAATACCATGGTACGTCTTCTTCTTCTTCATCATTTATCAATCGTTTTCTACTTTAATAGATTTTAATTGAAATGATGAAAAATAATTTGCTACTGAGTTTCTTTGATTTTATTTATTGGGTGGTGCAGTAGATTTTTTTTTTTTTTTTTGCTAGACTAATTAGATTTTATTTGTTAAAAAGTTGACAATTTGATTTTATGTTATTAGTTATCTCTGATCTGGTATTTGTTTCACTTCAATTTTTTTTTTAGAGGAACCAGATCTGGAATCAGTACTCTATTAATGCCAAAATCAGGCTAAAATACAGATCAAGAAGGTATCAGGTTGCAGCGCAGCAGCAGTATAAATCTTGTTTTAAGCTTGTCCAGTGATTTTTAAAGGACCATGGGTGGTACTTTAAAATTGAAGCAGTTGTATCCATGGGTGTTGATGAGATTGTAATTTTATTCTATTTTTAAGGAATGGAGATTGTATTTTATTTTTGTGAAATTCAGATTGTAATTATTATGTAAATTGAATTTAGTAATACTAATAAAGTTGTCTAATTGATTTATTCTATTTTATTTTGATTCATATTTATTTCATATTCAATGTTGGTTTTTTTTTTTTTTGTCAATCCATATTTAATTTATGCTTTAATTTTTCATCTGAAATTGTTGATACCGGAAAGACATTTACAATACCGGAATGGAATATTTTGAGCAACTAACTTCAGATTAGTCGCTCAATGTAGCTAAACATGTTACTCGCTTAAGGATTAGACCAATGACCTTATTACTCGCTCAAAGATGGTTGGAGTAAATTTGGACCGATGACTTTATTTGATGGCTGTATGAAGTTGAAACATATCTAAAGCGATTGCATAGCTGCTGCAAGGCTGTAGAGATCCCACTTCTTGCAACAACGGAGCGAGTGCCACTTTAAGTTGGTCAAACACCTTGAGCGACCTAAAACGGGCTCTTGCGTCCAAAATCGACTGGTTGCTTAATCTAGTTTTTCTTGTAGTGTGAATTTGATCATTGCACTACTACAAATGATATGCTATGGATAAAATGTTTGAGCATAATATTGCAATTTTATCATAACATGAATTAAATTTTGAATATTTGAATTTATGAGATTTTGTCATGCTTTTAAGAAATCAATGAGTTAGTGATGAATATGAGCATGTTTTATTTTCTTATGAACTTGGTGAATTTTTGAGTAACATGTATGTAATAATCTTACCTAACTCATAAAAGCATGTACATTTTCAAATCTTACGTAATTTGGAATGGTATTGGATGAAATAAAGTCTTTGAGAATTTTATAAAGATGCTTCGAGTAACTTGTCTTGATATCAAATATGATTTTTTGAGTAGTGAATATTAGGCAATGTTGCTTTCAAGAAAATTGTTTAAATTTTTCTCTATATTGTGCAAAACGATTTGGGTTTAGATCATTGGTTTATTAGTTTTTCACAAGTTTTGGGATCTTTGGATATTGTTTTGAAATTCTTGTTTGAGTCAAAAAAATTAGTGGGGGTTCCATATCCTATGCTTTAACACATTTGATTTAAATTAGAAGAACTAGAAAAATGAAGGTGACAAGTAATTCACTAAGAATGAACCTAGAAAAGCATATATAGTGAGACTAAATTTTACTCATGAATATTTTGTTGCTTATAATTTGAAAGATAACTTCTTATAGAGAGTAACTTTGTTCTTCAAACTATTAAATCTTTGGCAAAAAGTTTTTATGAGCCTATTGTTTTTAGACAAGCAAAAAAAAAAATTGTTGACTCTTACATTCATGTCGCTAAATAACTTACATGCTTGTTTTGTTGATGTTGTTTCTACAATGTATGATTTGTTATAGTCATAAGTATAAATATATACTTTTGTGTAAGTTAAGGATGAGAATATATGTAAACCAAGCATGGAAAACCGTGTAGTTTCTACAATAAAAGAAATCATATAAGTTAGATAAGTTATCCTTTATATTCTGAAAAACAACTTTAAAACAATTTATAAAATATAAATTGTTTACTTGATTCATTCGAATGATTTCCTTAATTGATGAAAGTGAAATGCACAATACTCTTTGTTTTGTATGCATAAGTGATATTTTGAATTTTTATTCTAAATTATAGGATGAAAATGAAATTGAGAACATGCTTAGTTTGCTATTTGACATGAAAGACTTGAGTGAAGATGGTGTATATTTTTGAAACGAATTTTTCTTTCTTTGGATCAATTTTCATTTCAATGAAAATAGAATTTTTAAAAGAGACGGAAATATATATATAGTCTGACTGTAAATAAGTTTTCACTCATTTGGTTTAGTGCTAATGATTTTCAGATTGTGTGTGATTGCACTAGACATGAGTATGGTAGCTCAATATGCTTCTTTGCTACGTGATTGACTATATATATATATAAGTATTTTTTGTAGTGGGGGTGTAATATACTGCTTCCATAGTGGGGGTTTTATATTCAGATTTACCAATCCTAGTATGGAAAATTGGTAAAATATTGAAAAGGTTGTGAGGTGTTTCAAACACATCTTACGCCTAGAAATACACTATCTAAATGGTTACCGCAATCCTTTAAGGATATTGCGAAGTCGATTGGACATCCTTTCAGTTGAATCCTTTAAGGGATGGAGCGATTCGATCCTCTAATAAATAGAGGAACAGTACGTATTAATCCAATGTGATAGTACCGCGGCTATTGCATGAATTGAGAATGTAACGACAACTATAAGAGTTGATTTTATGAGAATATGGATTATATAGTGTCCAAACGAGTTTCCATTAGTCCTTTGACGAAAGGATTGATAAGAAGATGTGAATACATCTTAGGGATGAGGTTGATGCCCATTGAGATTGAGTCATCTATGATGGATACCCAACCTATAAATAGGTTCAAAGGGACTAGACGAAGTCATAGGTGATATGGAGATGCGAGAATCATGCTTTTGAAGAATTCATCCCACTGCATGATATCCTGAAGGGAGTAGAGGTTGAGTTTAATTTTTAGTCTTAAATTTTTAAACTCTTAGTGATGTTTATATCTCTATGTAGAGTGGGGTACTTTCAGGAGTACTCTTGATAAACTCACCTATGTGAATGTGAAAGTGTGGCCGCTTTCTATGAGAATATGGGGAGTTCTCTAGATCATTCATTAAACTGGGATACAAGCACAAGGCCATAATGTGCTGGCTTTAGACTTTACACTAGTATATTCGTGTGTGTTAAGTAATCTTTTTATCTCCTAGAGTTCAAGACTTATGTTCACTCTATGGTCAGATTTTAAGAGAGCCTATTAACACTATGTAAAGGTTCAAGTCGCGAGACACCTTTGCTTATGCACAACTCTGTATGTTCTTGCTCAATGTTTTGAAAAATATAAGTGGGGGATTGTTGGGAATATATGTTTTAAAAACATTATTAATTTCCAATAAATTAGTGTCTCATTTAAATGGTTTTATTGTGACATTTATTCTTCCTTAAAAGAATAAATTTATTTCACTTTTAATGTCAAAAACCGTTTTTGTTGAATTGGTTAATGATGTTAATTACCAACTTATTAATTCATTTCATTTAATCTTATTTAATTCTTTGACTATTATAAATCAGATTTTTCATTAAAAGAATTTTAAGAGTTGTTGAAACCTTTTTTCTATAGAGAGTGATTTTTCTTTTATGGTACTTGAGTTTAGAAAATGAATTTTGAGAGAGAGAAAAACAAGTGTGTGATCATCCTTGGTTTTTTCTAAAATAGTTTCTGAGCAAGAACGAAGTGTAGAAGTTTCACATCCTCTCACCGTGCAAGAGTGTCTGTGTAAGAGATTGATCTCGGCTGTTTTATCCTGGGACGACGCGCCATTGAAGAACTGCTTGCACAATCTTGGGCAGAGCCGCGAAACGTCTTAAAGATAGCGACCTAGTCCGCGACTCAGCCATAACGTTGTTTGTTTCGTGTTTGATTTTATTTGTTGTGCAGGCATAATCCGGCAATTGTTCCAACAAGTACAGTTAGAGCTTATCTGCTTCTTTAGCTGTGGTAGTTCTGAAGATGCCTGATTCTCCTCCTTTGAAGGTTCATGTCCAGTTACAAAGAATAAAACCAAAGCTTCCTTTAGATGAAATGCATTTGCAGACACCATATTGATCTAAGGCTATTTTCCACCGCTGCAGATTGAAACAATGCACATGCGGGCATGGGTTTTATGTAACTTTAATGTTTTGTGTGTGCAAATAATAATGGCAAAAACTGAAATCTGTATCAGTAATGGATTCAAAGTACAAACTAGTAGCTTAAATCATCTTTATTTTTTTACTCGGCAAACCCTCCCTAAGGAATGCTAAAGAAAAAAAATAGTAATGAACTGGAAGACAATGGTGTGAGAGTTCGGGTGCTACAACCATCGTTGTTGGGGATAAAACACAAAATTTTCAAGTTATTTTGAAATACAATTTTTTTTTTTTTTTTATGGCTATTTTTTGTTGCCCGCTCTTGGCTTCAATATGCATGATACCTTCGAGATTGATGTATTTAAAATGAGATTTATGATGTAATCCCAAAACTAGTAAGATTGCATACCATGTGAATATCTATATTGATAAAAAAAAATATTGTGGATGTCGGGACAAATTTAATCGACCCCATATCATATAAATGCTGGCTCCCTCCCTGTATGTGCACTACCCAAATCACTTAGAACGCGGGGCCGTGGGACGTAATTATCTCCCGCACATCTAAGGTCATCTAATAACAATAACAACGATTCTGGATCACATCATTTTTCCTGGGTTTTATCCTAAGAGGAAATTTAGGCATTACTGAAACCCTGAACACATAATATGTACTTCATTGTGAGTTCTCAAGATCTGTTTGGTCTCTTACCCCTTATGCAGACATTGTTGAACATGATTGTTCTTCAAATATTACCTTGCAAGACTAGATTAGTAAATGGCTCTCAGATGATAGTTTGAATCTAAAGCAGGGGTTGTTTTTTCAATTGCTTGGAGCATCTGGAAAGAGAGATGCTCCTGCACTTTTCAAGGAAAAATTCTTAATCATCATGTTACTACTAGACTAGCACTTAAGTGAGTTAATGATACAGAACTATACTTAAGTAATCTTGTTCACCATGATGAAATCAGAATTGTTCCTGAAGAAAAAAACCTTAATAATGTTATTACCTCTTTTCCTGATGATTGTCATATGATCTTAGGGATGCACCATTTGATAAGAACTCTCACTTATCTGGTATTGGACTGATGATGAATGATAATACAGGTTCATTCCTTAGATGCAAACTCAAAGCCGGGAATGTAAGGAATGCTGAGGAAGCGGAAAGCCTAAAGCGGTAAAGTGGACGAAAGAAAAAGGATTAGAGAAAGTTTGTTTCATCAGTGATGCTAAAATAGTCATTGACTCTCTCAATTTTAATAGTAACCAACTGTTTTGGTATAATAAATCAGTCTTAGATGACTGTAAAACAATCATTTCCAGTTTTAACTTTGTCAATTTTCAATTTTTGCGTAGAAATCATATTGTACTTGCTGATCAAGCAGCAAAGTTTAGTAGAAGGTCTAGAACCTATGGAGAATGGATGGGCTTGCTACATCCCTGAATTTCTCAATTCTACTATGTAATTTTCTCTTATTATTAATACATCCTTTTTTCTAGCAAAAAAAAAGTCCTAAGAGGAGATCAATGATAGTTGGAACCTCCTCTATTATTAGGATATGTGTCGGTTCGATAGGTTCCCATGTTGTCTAATCGGGAGTTATGTCGTAGCAATGCTCCTGGTGGGTCATCATGGTTTTTCCTTTTCACCATTTACAAGTAAAGCTATAACTTAAACGGCTTAGATCATGATGTGACAACATAAGTTCAGTGTGCTGAAATACAGTATATATCGCCCTTCGATCGCGATCCAAATATAATCTCGGATTCTCAAATCATTTACAAAACTAAAGGGGGTTAGGGTTTGGTCTCACTCACTCTGAGAAATCAAAATGACTACGACAACAGCTGATTTAAGCAGCCTGATTAAGAAGAAGCGAAGGAAGTTGATTTTCTTGGATATGGTAGCTAAGAGAAATGTTGGGGATTTGAAAGAATCTGATTTAAAAGGGAAAAAAGTATTGGTTAGGGTTGATTTATACGTTCCATTAGATGATAATCTCAACATTATCGATGATTTGAATATCAGAAATTCTCTTCCTACTCTCAAATACTTGATTAATTATGGAGCTAAAGTTATTATCTGCAGTCATCTTGTAAGTAGTACCTGATTTTTTATGGATTTTGTTTACTTTTTTTGGTCTCAATTTGTTTCCTAATAAAGTTTGTCATTAATGAACCGTACTTACTAAATCATGATTTGGATGTATCCATAGAACGTAGTAAAAATGAATCATTGTCTAGGTCGATTTGTTCATGGTATAGTAGTTTATCTTCATTTTATTGCAATATATGTTGAAGATCTGATGACAGGAATAATGTGTACAGAATATATGGTGATTATATTACATGATATTGATTGAATTAGTGTCTGAGAGTCCTTGATTATGGTCTGGGTTTTAATTTTAAGTTATAATTATTGTATTGGAATTGCTGGATTTTCAGGGAGTCCCAAATGGTCCTGTCTACAGTTTGAAGCATGTTGTTCCTAGACTGTCTGAGCTCCTTGCAGTCAAGGTGACTTATTTTCCTTAACCTCAAGTGGTCTAATTCATGGAATGTGTACCTTGTAAATGTTCTTATTTAGCGTTGGGCCTTCTTAACAGGTTGAAATGGCGAATGGATGTGCCGGGAGTAAAGTTAGGAGTTTGATTGCTGGAATCCCTAACGGAAGTGTTGTGCTCCTTGAAAATGTGAGGTTATACAAAGGAGAATGGATCAATGACCCCGAGTTTGCCAAGAAGCTAGCATCTGTTGCTGACCTCTATGTTAATGATTGTTTTCTAACTGCTCACAGAACTGATGCTTCCTCAGTGGCAGTCACTAAGTTCTTACGGCCATCTGTGGCTGGATTCCTTGTGCAGAAGGTATGCCATTTCATTTTGTTTATTGCACCTAATATATTTTGACAGAATCCATCATCTCTGGTTTTAGTACTGCTAGTGTTGAGCGTAGCTGGCCTGCCATGATTATACTGTTAGTTTTCTGGACATTTAATGTGATTGCACATTTTGGATGACAAGTCTTCGTTTTTTTGTTTAAAGAATCAGAAAAGAAAGGAGCTCGTTAAAATTCATATCAGAAATTTAGGTGTTATAATTCACAGAGTGACATTTGTTTGCAGATTAGTACATGGTCGGTTTATTAGTTTGCTATGATTAGATTCTGGAATCATATTCTGAAAAGTTTATCATATTGTACATGCTTCGGGTTTTATGGTGTTCATGTTTTTTTTTGTTGTAAATACCAAATGAATAAAATCCTGGTTTGACTTTAAATCTTTGTTTAGGAACTTGACTATCTTGTTGGAGCTATATCTCATCCTAAGAGGCCATTTGCTGCTATTGTTGGTGGTATTAAGCTCTCATTGAAGGTAAGAGTAATTGAGTATTTGTTGGAGAAAGTTGATATCCTCATTTTGGGTGGAAGAATGATCTCCACATTTAACCGAGCCAGTGGCTTATCTGTCGGATCATCCCCTGTTGAGGAAGACATGATTGATGCTGCAATGTCAATTATCGAGAAAGCTAAGGTCAGGGGAGTGGTGCTTCATTTACCAGTTGATGTTGTGATTGCTGACAAGTGTGCTCCTGATGCAAACTGCAAGGTTTGTTTCTTGACACACTTTTAAATTGTGCATCATATCTGATTTTTTCCCGGGCGTACGGTTCCACTTACATTGTTAATGGGTGAATTTTATTGGCTTGGATGTTATATGGGTGCAGACCGTAGCAGCATGTGGTATCCCAGATGGTTGGATGATTTTGGATATTGGTTTGGGTTCCATTAAGGCATTCATTGCATCTCTTGATACAGCCAGGACTGTTGTATATCATGGTTCCTTGGGAGTGTGCAAGTTTGACAAGTTCGCGAACGGAACACATGTATGTGTCTCACTTATTATTTTATTTATTTTTCTGATTATTAGATGTTCTTCAGTTATAGAAGTAGCCTATATATGGCACCCCATTTAGAGTGTATCGTAACTCATTTCAGGCAATCATTATGAAATTGTCTGAGTTAACTGGAAAGGGAGTAACAACAATCGTTGGAGGTGGTGAGTCAATTATAGCTATGCATAAATTAGGTTTGGCTGATAAGATAAGCCACACCTCAACGGGAGGGGCTGCCAGTAAGGAGTTATTCGAAGGCAAGTTACTCCCTGGAATTGTTGCTTTGGATTCTGCTTGTTGATGATTTTGGTTTCTAGAAGTCTATTTGATCGATGTCTGTAAATATTCATAAGTAGCTGTTAAAAATTATGAAAAATCCGTGTTAAAGATGCGTTAGTTTATATTTTGAACTGGGATAGTAGATTATGTTCAAACAGTGTCCTTGTTGTTCAAATGGTTTATGATTTTGGATCTGTGTAAGTAAACTCTGTTTCTGGATTGGTTCTTTACAAATGTATTTTTTCTATATTTGCTTGGTAGGCGAAAGGATACCCAAATACACTGTCATAGTCTACCTATTCCCGTTTAAGAATGTACAGTACACTTTATACCCATTAGTTTGGTAAACAGTATGTATAAATTGTCTTTAAATTATTGGCTGGGAGGTTTAAGAAAGTGCTACCTCAACTGATTTCTGAACACCAAGGAGCATTCATTCAAGGCAAGTTCATTCTTATTTCTGGTGAGCTCGTTGAAGATAGATTTCGATCCAAAAGGCCGGGTGTGCTATGCAAATTGGACATTGAAAGGCATTTGACAATGTCAATTGGTGTTGTCTTGACATGCACCTAGAAGGTGCTGGTTTTGGTCAGAAATGGAGAAACTGGATTCATTGGTGTCTCTCCTCTGCTCAGACATCTGTTCTAGTTAACGGGAGTGCAACGGATAAATTCAGGCCACAGAAGGGTTTAAGACAAGGGGATGCATTATCTCCCTTCTTATTCATCTTAGTTGCAGAAGTCCTCGCTAAACTGTTGGAAAATGCAGAAAGGTAAGGAATGTTATTTGGATTCAGCATTCATCCAAAGATTAAAGTGTCTCACCTGCAATTTGTTGATGACACTTTGATCTTTCTAGCAAAAGAAGAGATGGTTGAGAATCTAGTGATGGTTCTACAGGTGTATGAAGCTATAACTGGCTTAAGAGTAAATCTAGAGAAGAGTACCATCATAAGCATTGAAGCTGATCATAAAATAAATGATTTAGCTAAAATTCTTAACTGCAAGGTTGAAAGTATGCCCATACAGTATCTTGGCATGCCACTTGGAGCTAGAGTGAATCAAAAAATATCTGGGAGTGCATTATTGAGCAATTCTAGAAAAAGATTGCTGTGTTCAATGGCGGAGCCAGAGAATCTGAGAATGATACCGGGGGGGTAATTTTTTTTTTTAATAGAAATATGGAGTCTGCTGACAATCTTCTTCATAGGGGCTGTCAGATAAGCAACCCGTCTTGCTGTTGGTACAGAATCCCAGCATCTGTAGACCATGTTCTTCTAAACTGTTTTTCTCCAAGGAGATATGGAATGACTTCAGCTCAAGAATGAACGCAGGATGGGTGTACAGAAATACTATAAAATCTCAGTTTGAAGAGTAGGATGCAAGTCCAACCAGAGCTCTTACTATAAACTGGAGTGATATTTTCCTGTGAGAGACAGATATGTATCTTAATGTTGTATTGGCCTCAAGTGTTGTAACTCTTTTTCCTTTTTATCAATAAAATCTTACCCCTTGCGCTTCAAAAAAAAAAAAAAAGAAAGATTGTCTATGGTCTTGAGGATAGTAGGGCTTTTGTGTGCAGGCGGCATCCCAATAGCTGAGCTTCCCGTTTCAGCAGAGGAGTAGGCGCGTTAGCTGAATTATTACTATGAGATTCAGAGTTCAGTGTTACAACAAGTGGTAACATATAACCGCCACAATTAACTTTTGAATTCTTAATTTTTGTTGAGCGGAAAATGGAAGGTTTTGGCATGTTTCTTTTTATTTTAGAATTGCAACACAGTCTTTCCGCAGGAGAGAATTTGTTAGTTTAGTTTCAGAAAAATTGCAATTACAGGTGACCTGAACCTGAAATTTACCGGCCACCAGAAAAGTTGGGACAAAGTTTCCGGTCACCTGTAAAAAAATTCTAATTATCCTGAAAACAATATAGCTAGCTGTAAGAGTTTTCAGAATTTACCAATTGATACTTGCTATAAGAGTAAGATTGTGTTTTGTCAATTTCAACAGCAGAAAATGAAAAGAGACTTATGGTTACTGATTTACACCTTGGAATGGAAGAGAAAAATAAATCTTAGGAGTAGAAGAGAAAGTAAATATATAATTCAGAGAGTGGTAATCTTGGGTTTATTCTCTTGCACTAGCAATGAGCGTAAACCTCTATCTAGACTCTTCGACTCATTTTCAAATGCTTTCATCTTCAAATTTCCATCGCTTACATGGAACCATCTTTTAAACTCTAAGCTCCTCTATTCTCCCGCATGCAACTTTCAATTCACCAGATAATCTTTTGCAGGGTCGTGGAATTCACTTTAGCATACAACTACAAGTGACCTTAACTTTGATGATACAAGTATCATTCACCAAATATCAGGGCCTGGAGTTCAGTCAGAGCCATGAATTCCGGCCAACCCCTGACGGTTGTTCCTCCTGCAGAATTCAAAAAGTTCACGAGGTTAAAGAATTTGATCAATAACAACACACATAATTGTGGCACTAATGCGAAAAAGATGTGTATCAAGTCGCAGTGTTCATGGGATGGGTTTCACTAGTGATTACGTACGGAAGTGAAATCTGTTTTCACGGATTCTGTCAAGTTTACACGGCATAGGTGCAGCAATAACTGGTCATACACTTTCCCCTTTCCATGATAGCTAAAAAACAATTAATCAAAAGCAAAGTAATACGATACATGCGAAATATCTAGCTCATCTCATTTATAATGACCAACAGAGAAAACATCATAGTTGGTACAAGCAATTATTTTAAAATAGACAATATGTTGTTACTACTTGGTGTCTAGTACTCTAGAGAGAATTGGGGTTTGGATTCTACAAGAAATCGACAATACGTATTAACTTTCACAGTTTGACTGTTAAAAAGCATTTCATGTACCACGAAATATGTTACTTACTACCATTTGTTTGTTTCATGTGCTTAGTTCTTTAAAAGACAAAACCCTTCGTCCTTTCTATCACCAAATTGGACAAAGAGGGAATTACGATCGTCACAGTATATATGGTCACCTAATGTGTAGGTGCATCCTAAGCCATGTATCTATTAATCTGAAATCCGTGCGCCAGAAGGGAATAAAAAGGCCTCTCTTACAGATTAAAACAATGACTACACCATATCTCATTCCTAGAAGGCTAAAACAATTTTCAGAAGCTACAGATCACAAATTTTATGGCATGAAACACTAAGAAAAACAAGCATATGAATGGCACACTTCAATTGGTTCAAACTGCGGTATGCGTTCTATCATGGATTTCTCTTCATTTTTCTCAAGGAAAGTACCACACTCATTAGGAAACACCTAGCAGGTTACTTGTAATGATCAACAGAGCATCAGAGAAACTTGAGATAATACTGAAAGGCATTGGTGACAGTATGAACAGTTAACACTCAAATTATCGAAAAAATTACCTTATCTAAGGCAACCTCAGCAGCAAAAAGCTGCCAGCAATGCTAATGCATCCGAATTCAATCGGACAACTAGTTTTTTGTTGCTGACCTACTAAATCACTTCGATGTAATGCTGTGTGTCATCTTACATGAAAAATCAAACTCTGTTTCTCACCATGGCCAAAATAATTATGTCGTTTCAATTGAAATTATGAGGGTATCTCATGAAATTCTTCGAACCTCAGCCTGTCAAGCATCAACGACCTTGCCATAGCGCCGACGTGGAGTGCCTGATCAGTAAGGTTGGTCCAAGGTTTAAAATAAAATGCGGTATCCATTGCCACGTTAATGTTCGCAACTACCAAGAACCACTACTAGTATTCTAGCATTTTCCGTAGATACCTACACCCCCATACCATTCTAGATGAAGTAAATGACCATATAAGAGGAATTTACCACAACCAAATCCAGACACAGAACAAAAACCACTGCATATTTCTCTACAAGAGGGCGGAAGACTGGATCAGTGAGAAGGGATTTTAACCACTGAAAAGCTCTCTGTAGCTAAAACGAAATTACTAAGGGAACTATTTAAAAGTTCAAATCTAGGTTTAGCAATAATCTGCTCATGTCATACACATATCTTAGTCATTGAATTGACAGCAAAAGGGAAAGGGTCCAAATTAAGAGAAACAAAGACTCACTTAAAGTATGAGTTATCGAAGATGAGAGGTTGGTGGTCCAAGGTCCCTCAATGCCAGAGCGCTCCTCGTGGGCTCATCCCTACACAACAAAAAGAACTCCAAATATCAGTTGGAGAACCATGACAACATGTAAATGTGGAATGAGAAAGGAACGGTTTGCCAAGTTGTTAGTTTACCAAGGTGTGACCCCCTGAGAGAGCGACTACCTCTTGATCATTCAGATCCATTGTGTAGAAGACGTCCCTAAGATGAAATATCAGTTAGAGAGCCTTGATAACACAGGTTACCCGTGGAATGAGAAAGGAGCAATTTTCCAAGTTGTTGATTTACCAAGGAGTGACACCCTGAGAGAGGGACTACGTCTAAATCATTCAGACCCATTGTGTAGAAGACGTCACTAAGATGGTCAGAACCTGCATTTTGATCACAGGGGAATGAGACACCACCTTATATTTTTTACAAAACTTCCACCATGTTGAGCTTAAATTTCATTCAACATCTCAGGTTACGTGACAAATTATATTACAAATCATAAAAACCTTATCTATCTTTATCAAAACTGATAATAAGAAGAGCACCACTGTCTCCATGCACTAGCAAGGTGGGTCAACATGACCAGCTTTTCATGCACAAAGCGGGTCAAGAATATTCATAATATTAAACAATGATCCAGTGAATTGAAATTTTATATCGATCAATTTCCAATTGATAAAACATAACACAAAAAAAAAGGATTATCAAGATATGATTATATATGCATGGTAGCATTGGGTTAACGGCCTTCTGGGGCTGGCGTGAGCTTATCTTACACAATTCAAAACAAACATATCATTACAGTATGCGAACCATCACAATCTGAATGACAAAAATTGCATATTGATGCATAATTTGTTTCCACGTAGAAAAATAACAAGCCACCAGGATTTTCAACAGAAGACCCCGTGCAAGAAATCTTCCTTTCAATAATAACACAAACTTAATACAAACCCAATTTTAGATGTCAACAAAAAATTGGGTTGCGTCGACAAAATTATAGAGTTAAAGGGTCCTCACAAAAGCAAGGGTTTTCTGAAATTTGGCAAGGAAAGTGGCTTTTATGGGGTTGGTTCTATTAGAAACTTCCATTGTTTTTCTTTTTCTGTTAAGTGGCATTACAGGTGTAGCCAACAGACTAAATGCTAGAAACCTAAACTTAATACGAGAATATTAGATGTGAAAAAAGGCAAATAGAAACCAGAAGCTCAATAGGGTTCCCATCAGAACCAGTCGTCTGTGCGTGAAGCATTGATGAGAATTTATCAAAATGGTGTTCTATCGGATAGGCATTTCTTTATCTATCAAGTTCATGCATTTGGTTTCACGATAGACATTTTCGAGTCAATATCATGTCAGCAGAATAAGGATCCAAGTTACTTCATTTCACAAACACTAAGAACAAAGACGAAAACAAGGGATGGCAAAAGCAAAATAAGTAATGTACGATCTACCATAACATTTACCTGAGTGTTCGAGAGCTTGTTCTTGTTAGTAATTCATAGATATGCTACAAATATATATTCAGATTGTTTCAATCACAACCGTTCTCCGGAGACGAATAGGGAAATGCTACAAATATATTCAGATTTGAGTCTAGTATCCTCATCACACAATTAAGCTCTCCGATTTGATTTCCTCCTAAAATTCTGTCAACCAAAATGAGAATATGAATTTGGACTAGTCCTTGAGAAAACAGTAACGAAAACATAAAGTTGAATTAGATGTATTATTAACCTGAATGTTGTCCTGAATCATCTAATGACCAGTTGAACTGCATTGCCATGACCATACAAAGACTTAGATAATGATAAAGAAGGGTCATCTGAATGCTGCTTTGATACAAGCATTTTCCCTTCTCCCATTTGCTTCATCCAACTTATTCCGTTCCAACTTCACAAAGGCAAGAAATCAAAAATAAGAACCAATGAAACTATTCAAAGGTTACAGGACTACATTTTTTTCCAAACACTCAAGGCTACAAAATTTGAAAGTGCTCCCTGAAGATATGCAGTAGATCGGAGACGCCTTATATTATTAAGCTAGAAATATCCAAACGTCAATTATGTAAAAACATCAAAATGACATTGAAGCATAACATAAAAAGAAAAAAGGTTTTCATATTGATAAGCTCAATTATTAAGTAAAATTACACCTAATACAGAATTGAAACTAAGCAATCGGATGTTTACCTTAAATTTGTTTTGCTGCTCTATCTTCAAGACCATCTTCAGGTATTTTTCTACTTGTCTTGGGGTCAAACTCGAGATGGCGGGTTGTTAGCTCCTTATCCATCATGTCCTGTAAGTGAGAATATTGTTCCCCAACCTTGTACTCCTTAGCAATGAATTGTTCTACAATCTGCCATCTTCCTAATTCTATTTCAACAGTAGCAATGAATTGTTCTACAATCTGCTACTTATACCCTGGCTGTCAGCTCCGCTCCACTAGCAATTTCCAAATTAGAAATGCCTGAAACGTAGACATATAATTGTAGTTAGTTGCATCAGCTGCCATGAATGGCCCAGACAACACCAGGATGCAAATCTATGCTTCAATTTGCAATTAATATACATAAAATTATTCACCCATTTGTGATAGGCCAATCAAATTGTTGTGAACACACACTTGTGTGTTTGCAAGATAATGAAAAACCTATCAAGATTTTTTCCCCCTTTTTTGTATTCAATTAATGAAGTAGTATTAGTAGTATTACCTCTTCAGATGATGAATTTAATCTCTCACTAGCTGTAGATCCTTGATCCTCAGTTGCGCTTGTAGAGAATCTCAAATTGAGGGGTTTTTCTTTTCTAAAATGGTCTGTCTGGTCAAGCAAAAAGAGAGAAGACCTAATAAAAATATCTCAAGGGTAGTTTCGTCCAAAAAAACACCCCACTAAAATCAGAAACGTTTTTCTCCATTTTGCTTTTAAGACCCAGTCTCCTCCTTTGTTTTCTTTTCCTACACACACTTGAAAACCAGAGAAATTGAAAAACCAGAGAAAGAAGAAAGAAGAAGAAGAAGAAGAAGAAGAAGAAGAAGAAGAAGAAGAAGAAGAAGAAGAAGAAGAAGATGGCTCAACAGAATATGCTTGCACTACCATTTGGTCCACTGACAGATCCAATGCCCCCACCCAATGTAGCTTTTGATTGGAGTTCCGTGGAGGTGGTTTTTTACGGGTGTTTGGCCGAAAATATGTTGGATTTGAATAATAGGGTGAAATCTATGCTATGTTGGCGGACGTGACCAAAACTAAATGTATTTTGGTATTTGGACGTTTCTGCCCTTACCTTTTTATTTTATCACCTGTTTTTCCCTCGGCCGTACCCAACATCCGATTTTTTTTTTTTTTTTTTTTTTTTTTTTACGCTTACCGATTATTATTTGACCGTGGCTTACGTGGGTGTTGAGATAGCACATCTAGACACCGTATAATGTCGAGAGGATATGCATAAGGGACGCCATCGAGTCCCGACATCAACTTTTGTGGAGTCTGGACACGCATATTTGGATCTCATTATACGTTTCTAAACGTGATTATCAAAACATTATACAAATCATTAGTGAAATACTTATCATTAATCGGCCTCGATGTCTAGATGTTGTTACTCAAATTTTTTATTTCTCGTCATACTCTTCACTTCTATTTCTTCAACTTGACTCTCCAAAGAGCTCATTTTTCTTCTTCCACTAACACACACCACACCCATCTTCTTCTTCTTCCTGTTCCTATTGATGTTCTTCTTCTGGTTCTTGTTATTTCCTTTTCTGGTCATGTTCATCATCATCATACAGTGTCTTCAATAGAGATACCAGAGTCTAAACTCATCTATAAGTTCATTTCATTATAAGTTCCACTGATCTGTGATCTCAGGTATGAAAAAATCCGTCTTCCTAAAATCTTGATGTAAACCCTAGAAATTGGATTTCTAATCTTTTTTTTTTTCCCCATTTTCACTTCCACGTCTGGATATAGATTGAAAATTAGGCTAGGGTTTTGATGTTTTATATGTTTATGCATCTTTGATGTTTTCTTTTTGGGTTCAATTTCATCTTTGATGATAATGTTAAACTGGATAGAAATTTTGATTTTGATTTCATGAAATAGGTTTGAAAGAGGGTTTAATAGGCAGTTTCTTAGTGTTAGATTAAAATTTTGATTACGAAATTATGCCACTGTTTGATTTTGGTTGTTAGGGTATTTATATGTTTATGCATCTTTGATGTTTTCTTTTTGGGTTCAATTTCATCTTTGATGATAATGTTAAACTGGATAGAAATTTTGATTTTGATTTCTTGGGTTTAATAGGCAATTTCTTAGTGTTAGATTCGAATTTTGGTTACGAAATTATGCCACTGTTTGATTTTGGTTGTTCGGATTTTAAAGAGGAATTTAAGCAAACATCTGATATGGTTGTACATATCAATAACAAACTAGCATGTTTGTACATACTAGGGTACTTCTCTCATACTGTGTAACTGTGATGAATTTTTAATATTTTGATGTTACTATGTTGAATTTTTGGTGATCGATGAACACTCATTTTTGATAGAACAATTTCTGGACATGTATGAGATGGTTTAGTGTTTCTCAGGCAGAGCTCCTGTCTCTCTAGTAGTGTTGGTGAAGCAAGACTCTCTTAAACTATAAAATCACTGTTATTAATTTTCTTGCGCAGGTTACAACTGATGATAGAAATGCCTATTTATAGGCTACAATGGACTCTCTAGTTTGGTCTAGAGTTGTACTTTGTTAGTCACTGATTACAAAAGACTAGCACCGCAGCCCTAGAATACTCTAGGATACATCACACTTATCAATTTCTTTTTGTATACAGAACTCTCTGGTCTTGGCAACAAACTGACATGGTGACTCTTGTTTGTTCATTCTAGGGTGATAAGCAATAACTGTGTGAAGACATGAAGAGAGGACTAGGTATCACCATCACTGACAAGCAGGGTCTCACTGGTTGTAAACGGGGAATTGAAGCGGTTAGAGGTTCTCCTGAACAGTCATACCAGCACCTGGTCAGTCACAGTAACATGCTTGTAGAACACTACCCAGGAACGCAAACAGCAATTGAACCCGATACAAATGGTGGTTTTTTGTATTATTTTTTTGCGCTGGGCGTATCTTTACAAGGATTCAAGTCTTGGTGTAGACCCGCATTTGCTGTGTATGGTATGCATCTAAGTGGGGAACGCAGAGGAACTCTATTTTCGGCAATTGGGTATGATGCCAATGGAAAAATGTACCCTATTGCGTTTGCCATCGTTGATTCTGAGAACGGTGATTCCTGTTTATGGTTCATGCAAAAGTTATTCGATGCGCTTGGTCACGAGTATTCGGTGAGAAAGGATCTAGTTGTGTGTTCAGACAGATCGGCAGGCTTCGAATCAGCGATTGCGGAAGTGTTTCCTGAAGCATGCCATTTGGACTGCGCGTACCATATTAAAGGTATCTAACAACAACACTTTATAGTCATGTTACATTTGTTAGAAACTCATCTCCTTTAAAGTTTAACCCTTGAGCTATGTAGCGCGGGACAGCTCCTAGTCGACTTTGCCGATGTAGTATACATATAATATTGAGGACTTCGCCGCTGCTAAGGCATTTATGAGAGCCGCGCAAGCGTACACTATAGATGGTTATCGGAGGGCTATGTTACAAATCAAAAAGGATAAGGCAGTTTTTTCCTATGCGCGGTGGTCAATCGATAACCGCAACGTGGCGCCAAATTGACAAGCCCCAGCCAAAGCATAGATCAGAACTTTCTGGATGGTCTCCGACTCTCTTGTTTAGAATGTATGTTTTTATTTTGAACCAAAACATTGTCATGCGCTTTAAGCTTCAAGTACCCTTGCAAAGTAAAACTCTTCTGGTTATGTAAGCTGTTAAGCCTTATAAGGCAATGAACTTTATCAGTGTTAACTATGTTTTAAAATTCAGCGTCCTGGAAAATTTGTCTATATCGTTATATTAGAAGAACAAGCAAACTATTGGTCGTCTTGCTTGTCCAAGGCTTATCAACAAGATAAGTCAAACTGACATTAATAATATGTTCCATTTGTGTGCAGCTATTATCCACTATGTTCTTCTAGTGTGCATATTATCCACAACAAGAATAATATGTTGTGCAGGCAATATCTACAACTTATTATGGTCCCTAAAACCTGTGCAGGAAATATCCACAACAAAAATCTTACCAGAACTCTCCTACTCGATATAAATCTTCGAAACAATTATCTATTGATCCTAATTTATCGGAAACAAACATTTGAAAATCAACAACCATGAACCATCTATAAATAGAGATCACTACAATATCCACGGTGTTCTTCTAGTGTGCAGCTATTATCCGCAACAAGAATAATTTGTTGTGCGGAAAATATCTACAACTCATTATGGGCCCTAAAACCTGTGCAGGAAGTATCCACAAAAAAAATCATTCTGTGGGTACACAACAACAAGAAATGAACAAAACCCAGGCTCCCATGTGAAGTTGAATTTTTTTCGGTGGGTTTCTTTAACAAGAATGGTACAATGTTGGGTTTGAATATAATGAGCAAATTCAAAAGCAAAAGTTAAATTATTTCTTACATATGAGTAAGAAACTATACTAAAAGAAAACAAAGGACCCTAGAGAGAAAATTGCCGGCTTGCAGCATGATGGTTCAAAACAGATAAACCATTTACATTGACATCTTCAAAGACCACGGCTTTCATTCAGCTTCAACTGCAACTGCAACCATTTACAACACCATCTTATAAGCAAAGTAACATGTAAACTGCGGGTAAGCAAAGACAGTAGACGTGTCAAATAAAGCGGACGTGTACTATATCTACTTTTTTTTGGTAATAAAGTAGACGTGTCAAATATCTACTTCACATGTATCTAAGAGAAAATGCTTTGTATGAGTGTATCGACGAGATACGTCAAATTGACAAGACTCAATATTGGTGTTGTGCAAAAGGGTTGTGCACACTCCCAAACAACTCCGCACAGCCGATGCGGGTGAACTAATGCTTGCACACAAGGCTTTTGCACAGAAGAAAAATGAATCTTGGTCAAAGGTGTCGGGACACTCTTGACACACTAGTCCCGACATCGTCTAATTTCATAAAAATTAATAATATTAAGTTAATAATATTATTGATTTTCAATGGTAGCTTAAGTTAATAATATTATTTATATGCTCAAAATAAAAATTTATTAATAAATATGTGTTTATTTATTTTAGTTACTTTTATATTGTTTGTAATATAAGAAAAAGTTTTTCTGATAATGCTACCAATTTATTATTATTTTGTCGTTATAGTATCACCTTAGGAGAAACCAAATTTAACCCATATCTTTTAATTTTTCTTTTTTATTTCTCATTGACAATCCTCCTAACTCATTATGGGCGCTTTTTTTTTTAGTAAAATAAAATGGGTAAATAATTAAGGTTAACCTTAAATCAACATATTAAATGACAAAGCCAAAAAGAAATGAAATGAAAACTCGAGTAGAGATGGGAGATAGAGACCAAGGGGAGAAATGGCTACATAGAAATATCTTTGTGCATGTGAATGGCACGCGGAATCTTGTCATTGTAAACAAGGTTGCTCAGGTGAAGAGAAATGCACAGATCGACGTATGCTCTTGGGTCCAATACGTCTCGAACAACCCTTGTTTACCAATATTCTTAGCGTGCAGCTGCTATCACGGTGATACGGAAAGACCATAATAACCTTATAGTTGTAGATATTCCCTGGTTTCCAAGTGCGGATATATCCCGCACAGTTTGAGTGGATATTTCTGTCCGGCCCCCTTTTGAGAAATGAAAAACTTCATTTTCTAATTTGACGGGTCACACCTTATTGTTTAGGGTGTCGGGACATTCTTCACAAGCGTGTCCCGACATCTTTTATAATTTAATAAAAATTGCACATTTTTTTTTTTATTAATAAACAGACTTGCAAGAAACTCTACAACTATAAGGCTATTATGGTCTCTACAACTATAAGGTTATTATGGTCTTTCCGTATCACCGTGGATAACAGCTGCACGCTAAGAATATTCGTAAACAAGGGTTGTTCAGACGTATTGGACCCAAGAGCATACGTCGATGCAGACATTTCTCTTCACCTGAACAACCTTGTTTACATTGACAGGTTTCCTCGTGTGCCATTCACATGCGTGACTGATGCTTCCACCCCAGACCAAACTGAACTAGAGGATGTTTCTCACCTTGGTCTTTATCTCCCATCTCTATTCGAGTTTTCATTTCCTTTCTTTTTTCAGTCTCTCTCTCATTCGCAGCTGCAGTCTTCTTCTCTCTTTTACTCCCATCA